>JAJQOW010001793.1:0-33701 GCA_037975125.1 Latrodectus hesperus | reverse complement strand
GAAACACAAACAAACCTAACTTGCGTACTTATTACAGTTTTGTAAATAAAACATAAAAATACTATAACCATGGTTATATTTCATGATTATTATAATTTTGGGATGGGATCACTTGAGTGTCCAGACTACAACAGAGGGTATTAACACATTTTTAGAACGTTTTTGATTTTGAATTTTAAAAACGTAAATGTTTTGAAATAAAACTATTTGGCAACATCTTATTATTTGAAATGAGAAATATCGTCTGGTACTATTAAATTTATTCGTCTTTCAAAATGTCGCATGCAAACAAGCTGTGAATTGAAGGATATAATTTTTGCGCTTTCCGAAGAGATATATTCTTATTCCAGGATTCAAAAACGTTGTGAAATGCATGGTATTAAAATTTCTAAGTGCAAAATAAGCTGCATTATTAATCTGACAGATAAAAACCGTCAATCATTATTTCTACATGGAAAGAAGACTCCAAACGAATATCCGAAAAAAGTACGTGCTGTTTCAAATGTTTCTAAAGTGAAATCCCTGGTAACAAGATAAAATCCGCCAACACAATTGCAAAGTCAATCGCCATCAATTGCAAAGTCTTTAAATACATCTGTAGCAACAATAAATAAAATAATAAATCAAGATTTACAACTTAAAAAAGCTAAAATACATAATGTTCACCAGCTTTTGCCAAGGCACGTGGCTCAACGCGAAACATCTTGTAGAATCCTGTATGAAAACCATTTAGCAGGAGATAAATGGAAATACATTGTGACCCTTGATGAAGCATGGGATTACCTAAATGAGTGCAACAAAAAAAGGTCTATTTACTATAGAGAACGAGGAGAAAAAATGTGCAAAGCTGGTTCCGTCTAGGTAAAGAAAGTTTCAGTAAGAGGTTTATGATAGTCGCAGGTTTCTCCTACAATGGGAAATGAAAAATAAAAAGAGTAGAAAAAAATGTTAAAATCAACTCATCATACTATCAGGAGAAGATTTTACGCCCAATATTTACAGAAGAAATTCCACTTCTTTATCCCAAAGACTTTCAAAGAGTGAAACTTCATCAAGAAAAAGCTACAAGTCATACTTCGAAAACAACCACTAAATTCCTTGAAAAAAATGAAGACTAATACAGGTATTGCAGATATAACTTTTCAACATATTCCTGTGAAGTCCCCTGATGTTTCAACTATGGACTATTGTGCCTTTAGTCTGTTAACAAGAGCTCTTTCTAAACGCAAACCCACCACGATAGACTCTGGAAAGTAGAGGAAGAGGAATGGAAAGCAATACCCCTGGAAATTTTACGAAAAGTTCTTCTATCATGAAAATCACGATGCAGACTTATAGCCCAGAAAAAAGGCTATCAGAACAAACATTTAAAAAAATAGTCTTTAAATTTTAAATATTAATTAAACGGCCCCGAAATCGTTCTAAAAATGTGTTAATACCCTCTGTATTTGGCTACCGTTGGCTTCAAATGTGCTGACAATTTCGCCAATTATTCAACTGTTTAGCAACTGCATACTGAATGAGCTCATCACCGCATTGCATTCCTCTAACGAAGGCGCTGTCAAAGCAAAGCAAAAAGTGATTAAATTTAATAATTGAGAACTATTGATTTTGCGAAAAATAAATTTGCTTCTGGCAAGATAATTATTTAAGTTTTTTCCTGTTATTTTAGGTAAGTCCATTTTTCAATTTATGCAATTGTAATACTACTACATAGCTTTGTCTTGAATACATTTTCAATAATATAAATAATATATTTAACCAGAAATTTATTTTTTTTAATATTTTTAATCAAAATGATTGAATAAGGCATTAGCCAAATCACAATGCTGGTTATAAGAAATGAATGTATAAATTTCCTTTCATCTTACCAACATTAAATACATGTATTATAATTTAAGTCACTAGATAATGTAAAAACTTATCGATAACTGTTTAAACGTGGTAATTAAAATTATATTCTCTATAAATTATTAAAATACTAAAGTAATCTTTGCTTATTTAAAAAAAAAACTTTATATTATCTTGCAATATCAAACCTTCACATTAAAAAATCGAAGAGTTATGATTAATTTGAAAAGTGGATTATAAACTCTCTATGGATATTGGGCTCTCTTTGAAGTAAAGATTTTATTACTTTACTAAAGAAATTTATTCGTATCTACAGTAAAAAATGAGCAAATTTTATTATTTTTAACTTTTGTAATGTATATAATTAATACTGGACTCTTAAATATTTCTGTTCGCAAGTAATAATGTAGTGCCTACAGCTGTTTCTTAATTATTTGGTTATATTTTTACGTGTTAGATACAATCGTAAAATATTTTACTTACAGCAAAATGTGAATTTGCATCAATATCAAATTGTAAAAAATTAATAAACAGTTTTTAAAAGTGTAATAAAAATTAGACTTTCTTAATTTCTTAATTATTTACTTAATTTCTTTTTAAGAACTAAGCTCAAAATTTTTCAATTTGCGCATAATCTATTTTGCCTTTGTTATTCAGATGCAAATTAAAAAAAATTAATATGGCTTAAAAATAGCGTTTAAGCATTACTTTAGAAATCCCTTATGAGTTTACCTTCGAATTCAATGGAACGTTTAAAATTTTTCCAACTATGGAGTTTAATAAGTAACATATATTTGCAAAGAAATAAACATATTATCCAGTTTCCAAAACAAATTTTTAGGTATTTATAATAATGTTACGCTAATTGTAGCCACCCAACTTGTCTAGTGGTCAGCGTGCCTGACCTGAAGATAGGGAGGTCCTGGGTTCGATCCCGGTTCGGGCATGGATGTACTTTCTTTCTCTATCCATCCTGCCTTTGTCCTTTCCTTGCATGAATGTGGAGTGAATGGTTGCCTACCCTATAAACGGGTACCTATGGCATGTGTGTACTGAGGAAGTTGGACTCCAGACCATAATATGGTTCAGTTGGAAAAGTAGAGCAGCGAACCCCATATTGCTAGCCTAGCTGGCACACAACAACAACAACGCTAAATGTAGAAAAATTGTTAGGTTTGTGTTAACCATGAATCATAATGAGAATTTTGAAGGAGAGTCAACTCTTTCATTGAGAATAAATAAATGTTCTAATTTGATAGTTCTTCCTATTGATTTGGGGATAAAAATTTTCATATTCATGCAATTTAAATCAAGAAGTGTCAATATTAGATGCGCAAAGTGATTTTAGGTTATAAAAATGCCAAATAACTAATTTATGATTTAACATTGAGAGATAAAACTATTTTAACGCGAAGAGTATATTTAACGTTTTCTATATTTGTTGTTCGTTTGAAAGCAAAATGCAAATTACCAAATAATGACATTCAAAAGCCATGACATTGTATATGATATTCAATATTACATTTTTTGAAGGGAACACTTGTTATTCCATAATAATGGAATATTCAAAAATAGGAATAATTTCCATATTAGAACAAATGTGTGAGGTACTTAAAAATATTGTATTGTTTAATGATGCATTATAATTAATTGTGTAAGAATGTAGAGAAATATCAATATTAGTGAATTTATTGATATTAAATTCAATATTTGTGAACTTATCAACATTTAGAAAATAAATGATTTTGTCTTCCACAGTCCATATTAAAATGTATTTACTTTCATATGAAGTCAATTTTGCTCATCCACAAATATTGTTTCAAATGCTTTAGTTTTTGGTTGGAAATATTGCAGGTCAATATTTTAATATTCAACCAAAAACGAAATGAATTTTTAAATTTATCTTCATTTAAAAATTTTTAATAAATAATTCTTAATTTCTTATTTTATTTAAAATAAATTCTAATTCTATATTAAATTCTTAATGTATAAAATAAACTTAAAAAATGAAAAGAATATGCGAACATCATAATTTCGAAATCTTCACCTGTATGTTATGATACACTTGTCGGATTAATTATCTAAAGAGTGTTTCTGCATTTTTTATAATTTTTCTTTTGAAGTCAGGCTTTAAAAGAAAATTTGTGAAAAATGTTGAAAATATACATGCTTACGTTCACAACGAAAGTACTTTCATATACTCATAAAAAATTTTACATGAAAAATGACAATAGTAGGTTATAAGGTATATAAGGAACAGAGATTTTAAGTGATTTAGAAGAATGAAAGTGGATGATATGGAGGTAAGATCTTAAATTTTAAGCTTGCTTACAAAATACAACAAATTTACAGAATCCTTCCAAATATTGATTTTTTACTATCTAAATCAAAGATCTAACAAAACCTGTGCTTGATTTAAAGCCCTATGTCATTATATACATCTTATTGCTGCTTTCCTTTTTGGGGATATAATTTCAGTGTCTTTCAACTTTAATATTGAAAACATTTTCTACCAATATGTGCACTTATGCATTTTACAAATTATGGAATTTTTGTAATTTTCTTTTGTTGTTGTTGTCGTGGGCCAGTTAGGCTGGCATCATAGGGTGCGCTGCTTCACTTTTCCAACTGAACCATATTTTGTTGTGGAGTCCGACTTCTTCAGTGCACACATGCCATAGGGACCCGTGTATAGGGTAGGCAACCATTCACACCTCATTCACACAAGGATAGGACAAAGACAGGATAAATGGAGAAAGAAAGTACATCCATGCCCGAACCGGGATTCGAACTCAGGACTTCCTTATCGTAGTCAGACACGCTGACCACTAGACAAGTTGGGCGGCATAATTTTCTTTTAACACACAGTAAATTACGGAAGGTAATGCAACTTCATTACCTACCGTAAATTATAGTGTGATAAAAAAATAATTACTGGTATATAATATCTTGTGTGTCGGATAATTTAGATGAATTTTATTTTGAATTATCAAATGTTACATTACTTTTTATGCACCCACGATTTTTGAAATAAATACTTAACTGAAAAAAAAGATGATTCATTAAAAAAAATCGTTGATGTTTTTCATTTAATGTGCCCAGATATTATAAACCACAAATCTATAAAAAAAACATTATCAAATATTTTGAGATTTTCATTTATGAAGTCTAGATGGCAGCCTAGTGATTATTAGTCGGTTCAACATTTCGTGGGTTCAAATCCCACCTTGTGCTTGAAATGTATCGGAAGGCATTATAAACTGTTAGAATAGGGTCTACTTAGCCCTCGCGTGCAAACAGTGATATTTGAGACGATGGCAAATAAACTAAGCAATTCTTAATGTAGCTTTTGCATTATTAAATTTATATTGATCATCACCACTTAATTTTATTGAAGACTTAATTGTACATTACAATTTTTTATTTATTTTTTTGCCTTAATTTATTTTGAATATTGTCCCACTTTTTAATGAAACAAATCTAAGCGTGTACATGTTTCCAACCATATTTTCTCTTGTTAAAAAGTGAATAAAAATACATTAAAAATGTTTTAATAGTAATTTTCCTTTGCTTATAAATTAGTTACAGAAATAACTAATAATTCCAATGAATAACTGGGAGAAAAAATACTTATTAGTAGGTTTTAATTAGTGAAATTTTTTTAAAATTTTCTAACATTTATGTTTTATGAAATGTTTTAATAGTAATTTTCCTTTGCTTATAAATTAGTTACAGAAATAACTAATAATTCCAATGAATAACTGGGAGAAAAAATGCTTATTAGTAGGTTTTAATTAGTGAAATTTTTTTAAAATTTTCTAACATTTATGTTTTATGAAATGTTTTAATAGTAATTTTCCTTTGCTTATAAATTAGTTACAGAAATAACTAATAATTCCAATGAATAACTGGGAGAAAAAATGCTTATTAGTAGGTTTTAATTAGTGAAATTTTTTTAAAATTTTCTAACATTTATGTTTTATGAAATGTTTTAATAGTAATTTTCCTTTGCTTATAAATTAGTTACAGAAATAACTAATAATTCCAATGAATAACTGGGAGAAAAAATGCTTATTAGTAGGTTTTAATTAGTGTAATTTTTTTAAAATTTTCTAACATTTATCAGTTGGTATTACTAACATTTCCTGTTGATGTTTGGACCACATTGTTCACAGCGGCTCTTTGTCAAAGATAAAGTCCTCCATCAATATGTTGACGCATTTGAAACTCGTTCTCATGAGGAAAAGTAATAAATTATCTAAATTACTCACTGAAACTAATAGTCTGTTCCGCATCCTTTTCTTTGGCGCCTTTTTCACCCCCCCCTTTTTTCCGAAGACAAAACACAGACAGACAAATTTCCAGCCACTCCACACATAATAGTGAATGTTTTTCTTTTGCATGGAATAATGTTTCAATCACCCAACTCATTTCAGCTGAACTTTGTTTTGTTCCCACCCTCATAAATAGGAATTGCCATTTTAAATTCCCCCTTTCAAAATTACTGGGACGAAAATATATAACTTGTCCACGTGGTTACTTTTAATCTCAGTATTATGTTTTAATTTCATTGCTAATGTTATGAAATACAGGACCAAATTATTCTTATTCATATAGTTTATCTCATATGAAAAACTGATTGAAAAGAAAAATGTAATTTATATTTATTTTATATGTAAAATCAAATTCTTAATTTATTTAATAATTTATCTCTTACTATATGCACATTTCACACATATTTAAAAAATAACTATTTTATGTTAACTTTTTTTTATTCAACTTAAAAAGGTTGCTCGATAGAAATGAATTTTGTATTGAAATATATTTATCAATTTCATATTTTTAACCATATTGTGCGATTTTATTCAAATTAATATGTGATCTAATCTTATGATCGTAATTATAAATATTGTTACAAAAAAAGAAAATTGAATATATAGTATTTGTAAATAAAAAAAAACACAGAAGCTCTTTTTTTAATATTTAAAATTTTAACCACTTCTCTGTTATCCAAAAACGAAAGTTAAAATTAATAAACTTGTACTATTTGATAAAAAAAATACGTGAAACGTTCTCCTAAAAGCAAAATAATTACATTTTCTCTGTAATGGCGCATATCGTGTCCATTTTTGGAGTTAGAGCAATATAATCCAACCTATTAAAAATAAGTATCAGGGCCAACTTAGCTTAATTTGGGCCTGGGCAAAATATCTTTGAGGGGAGGGGGAGTTCCTCTGCTTCACAGCAAACTTATTCAGTTTGGAGACCGCTCTGATGTGGGAGCCCATGGCAACTGCCCTTCTGATAGAAATTTTGTTTGACCTGGTATTTTTTACATTAAGTTTAGTTCAGTATGTGTGTGTCGTTATCTATATTTGTTTAGAGAATTTGTGATATTTTTAATAGAAGCGAAGTAGATTCAATTGCCTATAAACAATATCAAATGACTCTAATTTTTTTAAACTTTGTGTTTTTAAATCTGAACAACACTTCAACAAAAAGATATCTCATTCAAATTTACAAAAAATGTAAATCAAGAACAAAGCATTTACTTTTCTAATATTTTCTAATAATGATAAATTTAAAAAATTGATAAATTATTAATTATTGATAGGCTGGTTGAAAAATTAAATACCTATAAAAAATTCTAATTATGTGCGTGTGATTTGTTTGCACACACACACACACAAATTCAGGAAACTTTTTCTCTAAGCTGGTAATCTGATGGTTCGATTCCACAGTTTGTGTGTTTGAGTCCCATCTTTTAGTATTAGATGTTTGTAGTGGAATCCAATTTTAACAATAGGTACGGTGTGCAAACAATTAGCTTAGAAAGAAAAACCTAACCAAGTAAGTTTTTTAGACAAAGCTTTAATTGTATATTTATTTCATTTAATATATTTATGTAAAATGATTCGTTGAGATTATTTTATGTATTTCACACTAAAAATAAATTTTTCCGCACTTGCCAAATTACTAACTTTTTTAAAATTTACATTCATGTAAATTACGATTTTTCAGTAAACATCAAAGTCAAGTCAGATTCTTAATGTTGTAAGAAATCATTATTTTTAAAAGAATTTTTATACTTTAATTCCAAATTAGAAGTTTAAACAAAAAGCTATCATAAACGTGTTACAGTAAATTAAAAACTAAAGAAATAATATTTTTTAAATAAAAAAAGAAATAATTATGATTTATATTACAAGTATTGTAAATAATTTAGTAGTTGTAGACTAACAGCACTGATCAACCAAATGGTAAACATTCTTGTCTTCAGTTCAATAGTTTTTGGGTTCGAATCCAACTTTTGGCATCGATATTGGTAGTGGTTCGAAATCCACTTTAAGCCGTAAGTCCCTGTCTAATTATACTTCGTGTGCAAAAAATGACCGTTGAGCGACCAACAAACCAAGCGTAGAAGGACATTTTTTTCAAAAATTAGAACATTTTTCTTTAATATAAAAATCTTAAAACACGATTGTATAGATTGCGTTTATCATTAATAAAACAAATTTCGCTTACATTTTTGTAAACGCATTTTTAGTTAAGTTTAGCATATTGCAAATATTTCCTGAATATAAGTTAGCTTTTAATACCAAATCTTGTGTTAAACCATTTTTAAAAACTTCACAGCCGCCCAACTTGTCTAGTGGTCAGCGTGCCTGACTGCGGATAAGGAGGTCCTGGGTTCGAATCCCGGTTCGGGCATGGATGTACTTTCTCTCTCTATCTATCCTGTCTTTGTCCTTTCCTTGTATGAATGTGGTGTGAATGGTTGCCTACTCTATAAACGGGTCCCTATGGCATGTGTGTAGAGCAAAGTCGTACTTTCACCTTCATGGTGCTCTGATTAAAACGAAAGACGCTCCCAATTGATTTAAATTCGCATAGCGAGCTCGGCTTGTCCAAGTGTCATTAGTTACAACAAAAACAAAAATTTAAAAGTTCATTAACTTTCTGAAAAACAGATTTCTATAGTTAATTAACTTGTAAATTTGAACCATGTTTAATGAAATTAGTAGGGTTACTTTCATTAATAGCATCACTTTTCTCCTTACAATTAGTTTTTACTAAACTAACTGCTGAATGTTTGGTTACAGGACTTCTCAGTTCAACTATTCAAGGTTCGATTCTCACCTTGAGTATGTAGTTCCTGCTGCACAGTTACATAGAAGCTGCTAATTTGTTAAACAATAAATTAGCAGTCTAGAGCATGATTTAATCTCGGAAAAGCTAATTAATTATGCAGTCAGTGACTCTCGCTGCATTCAACTTACTAACGTTGCTTTTCCTTTTTGGACAGAAAATCCAACAAATCTACTAATAGCGCAAAAAAAGTTTCTATTGCCTTTTTTATATTTTTATAGATTAAATTATGGATAATTCTTAAAAAAGTTTCCATTTAATTGAAATCCTAACTTCTTTTCCAAACTTTTTTTTAAATTGTAAGTGAATACCGTTATTTATTTGATAGTTAAGTAAATTCATATCGTTTATTAAATTTAGGAAAATCCTTCTGAATTGCTGGAATAATCGGATCATATGTTTTTTTTAATAATGCAGTCAATAGAATTTATTTATGTCAATTTTTTTTAAGATATTAGTAACAGCAAATAGAATATAATTTCAGTTTCATTATTGATCAATTAAAATTTCTTTTTTTAATCTTCTGGTCTTATTGTTCAGAGATTAGAAAATGTCACCCCTAAATCCTTAGTTATTGTAACTTGAGGAGGACAAGGGTCGTTTCTTTGTTAAGAATTGAAAGTGTCATCATTTTTGCAATAGCCTTGAGCTCGATGAAAGTGATTGGTTTCTGGAGGTTCATTGGTCACGCCTGTTATTTTTTAGTTATTCACAAGTTTTTTGCCGTTAATGTTGCTCTACTTTTTAAGCTCTTCATAAGTTATTGATTTAGAAATATATTCCCTGTCTTGAAAATAGTTTCCTTCATTACATTTTCAATTGGTATGTATTTTTTTATTAGCGTTTAGATATTGAATAAATTTAATGGTTAAGGAAGTATCGAAGTGTATTTTAAAATAATCTATTAAAAAAAATTCTTTGTTTCTGAATGTACTTTGTTTAAATATCTGAAATGCTGATTGTGTTATGTATTTTATATTAGAAGTCAAATATGTATTTCAACATGGCTATATAAAAATGTTATTTGAATGTTATAAAAAATACCGCAAATTTTAATTCCTGTGTACAAATGATAATTAATGAATTGAAAGGTTTGTCATCTCTAAAGGTTTCAAAAGTTGTTTAAATTTTTTTTTAAGTTTAAATCGAATATTTTAGTATAGCAACAATATTCATTACAACATATTCTTTATAATAACAAATTTCAGTTTAGAGGAAAAACTAAAATATTTTAAAATTTCATTTATAACAACGAATATGCCAATAAGATTTAATTTTTGAATTGATAGCTTGCATAATATCAATTATTGGTAAATTTATCCTAATGAAAAGTATGTAATATATTTTATTTATTTCTAATAAAATTCTTTATGAATTAGAATCACAATTCTGAGAATATTTTTTCTCTCGATTAAGTTTAGAAACTGAACCTACCGTGGAAATGAAAATCGGATCTATTTCATCCGTCAAAATTCAGTTCATATGTCAATGCTTCCTAATTTTGTAATGTCCAATTTTTAAATTAATTGAAAAATTACTTATTTCAACAACTTGTTAAAAGATTATTTTGAAACATAACTGCAGTATCTACTTGAATTACTTGTCGATTAAAATCCGTGTGGTTATAATTGATGATCAAGAGTATTTCTGAATTTGTTTCCATTTAGATATGCTAGTTTAAGATCTATTTAGAAATCTTAGGATTGAACGAAGGAAACTAATATATGATGAATTAATAATTTTAAATTTATAGTTGCAGAAATTTTTTTTGCAAATTTCTGGCGAAAAAGTTTTTAACTCTAAGTACTTCCAATTCATTTTCAAATTAAATGTTGACATAAAGTATTCTCATTGAAGAAATCTCATAATTTGAGGTAAATACAAGAAAGAGTGCTGCATAATTCTTCAACGTTCGCATATATTTCTTCTAATTCTTAATTTTTTAGCTTTATTATAACAGCAAGGCCATTATTTTATGATAAGCAAAGTTCAGTATGTCATATGTCTCATTATAAATGAATCAGGAAATTATCGTTTACAATATTTCTATAAATTAATCCAAATCTCTTTTCTTAAAAACTTTATAATTTGTTCAATATTTATAATTGTATTGCATCTCCAAGAACTAGCTCTATTGAACATTACTTGCACCATTTGTTGTTGTTGTTTACTAATGACACTTGGACAAGCCAAGCTCGCTATGCTATGCGAATTAAGTCGATTGGGAGCATTTTTCGTTTTAATCAGAGCAGTATGAAGGTAAAATACGACTTTTGTCATAGGAACCGTTTATAGGGTAGGCAACCATTCACACCTCATTCATACAATGAAAGGACAAAGACAGGATAGATAGAGAAAGTACATCCATGCCTGAACCGGGATTTCAACCTAGGACCTCCTTATCCGCAGTCAGGCACGCTAACCACTAGACAAGTTGGTCGGCGCACCATTTCATCATAAGTTTATTGAAATAACATTTTGCCTTTGAATAAAATGCAGGTCTGGTAATTAAAGGGTTGCTGTGCAAAGGTTTTTAGTGCAGCAATCAAATGCTTGATCCACTGCTTGATCAAGAGTTATTGTAAGCAAAAATATCACTAATGTTTTAAATTCTTTCTTTTGTGCCTCAAAGAAAGAATTTATGCCTCAAAGATCTACAGTACTTTGAGGGTACTTTAATAAAAAAAGCATGGAATTTAAAAGCGGTAAAATAAATTACCTACCCTTTTAAATTGTGTAATGTATATCATATGCTAAAATCTCATTGTTGCATTTACAAATCCATAATTTTATTCTAGACTCAGAAAAATGTTTAATTCTGTAAGAAGAGCACTATCAGTAGTGAGGAATATCTTCCCTCTCACTCGACGAAGTAAGTCTAAAATAAAATTCATTAATATTTTTTTAACTTCCCTCTTTTCTATATTTTTTCCTTGTGCATTATGCTCATTATTTACTTAAATTTCGTATTAGCTACTATCTTCCTATAAACTAAAATTCATTAATATTTTTTTTAACTTCCCTCTTTTCTATATTTTTTCCTTGTGCATTATGCTCATTATTTACTTAAATTTCGTATTAGCTACTATCTTCCTATAACTATCTAGTACGACTTATAATTGTACTGATATAAAAACAGTTTTCCTACTATGTTTTTCAAAATTACACATTTTTATCCGTCTTTTACTTTGGTGAAAGATAATGAAAAAATTAAAGTACCAAAATCCAATTTTGATAAAGGAAAAATTATACAATAATGTCCACTGATTTAGAAATTGTTAAATATTATGAATATTAGGACTGAGAGAGTACATTCTAGAGTATTAAGATCGAAATAAAGAGTAGCCATGAAATGATATGAATATTGTGATTGTAATAAGTTTGTACCTACCATTTCAAGTGTTTTCTTTGCTTTGAAATATATATATATATATATATATATATATATATATATATATATATATATATATATATATATATATATATATATATTATATCTGAGAATTAATTCGTTTGTAAATATAACTAATTGAAATTCAAAAAGTAACTTATATTAAAAATGCTGCTGAGATTAACCAATTGATTTAAAAATTTGCTTCTTAAATATTTTTTTTAATTCATTAAATTTAAAATTAGAGCATTTAAAGTAGTAAAGTACTACTAGAAAGTTAATTTCTAATGTGTTTACAAACTGAAAATATTTCTGTGACAATTAAGAAGTTGTGTTATTTATTTATTCCATTTTTGAAACTTGTAATATTTTCCCAACAAATTCTATCAAGTTACAAGCCTTAAATAATATACCGAGAACAGAAATAGAAACACTTCTATGTTCAGCTGGTGATTGAATGGTCCTAACAATCTTCATTTAGAAATTTGACGAGCAAACGCTTAGCTCTATGGTTTTTGGTTTGATAGCCCATAGATTCGATTCCCATACCGAGAACAGAAATTTGTAGTGGTTCATTTGAACTAGATTGCTATCCAATTAGCCCTTGAATGCAAAAGAGATAACTGTTAAACAACAAAGCTGCTAATCAGTTCAGCACTTGATAGGTTCATTTACAATCTTAGCTTATTTAATAAATATCGAAGCAAAAATCTCAGGAAATGTGCTGGGTTTAAGGAAACTTAAATTTTTTATTTGATTGGCTTTCATAACTGAATTGCTAAGTGGTTTTATTTTAATCTTTAAAAAAATGTTTTATTATAGATTTGGAGGTCCATCAGATTCAAGTGGACCAGCAGCAGCAACCATCGACCAGCGGATGGGTGTCCTCACAGGCTGCTGCATGTCCAGCTCCTCTTCGGAAGCGCAAGAGGGTATGGCCAACAATAAATTCTTAAGCCTCGCTCTTCTCTTTTTTTAATTTTGCAAAATTCTTGGAGAGAATACCTTGTTAAGAATTCAAATATTTTTAGGTTAAAACACACTTTATATACAACTTGTAATCTTATGCACAGCTAGTATCTTATTTGCTTGATATACCACATTTAATAAAGAAAATTTTGGATGATAAATTACAAAGTTTCTTTAAATTACTCCAAATTTTTTAAAATATTTTTGAATTTTCAATTTATTTGCAAAAAAATCTGCAACAGTGTCTGATCCAAAAAAAAAAAAAAAAAACTTATTTGTGCATTATAATTATAGATTCTGAAGCATACTGTTCAATTATATTCAATTCCTAGTAATATTAATAATGGAAAATTCCAACAAAATATAGAAATTAACCAAACATTAATATATTAACCAAAAGTTAATATAAATATTTCTTTTTCTAACCTAACTTAGAAAAAACGAACTTACAAACAAGCAGCTTTTATCAAATCCGCATTTATTCGCACTAATACTATAATTTCATTGTAGATAGGAAAAAAATTCAAGAACATCTCTCTCTTTAAAATACTATGAAGTCAAATAAATCGTAACAATACTTTTTAAATAATATTTTTAAGTGCATTTATAAGAAATTTATATATGATTAAATAAATGTAGATAAATAGTTGTTATTTTCAAACAAAGTTATTATTGTTATTTTCGGCATAACAATAATATTGGATTTTGCAATAGTTTCATGGTTAAAAATATACAGAACAATTACAAATGAAAAAAAATATAATGTTTATAAGCAAAATATTTTAATTTCAATTATAATTTTAAGCTCAAATAGATAAATTTTCATAATAACCAAATTGTTATCACAAATATTAGAAAAATCAAACTTTCAAATACCCCAAGTTTTTGAAATCATCCTTGATAAAGTAAAAAAATAAAAGGTTTGTTGATAAACAAAACAATAAAATTGTTAATAATTAAACTTCTAAGTCAAAGTTCCAAAATGTATAGGAATTAATGAAATTTAATCGCAATTAGTTAATTCTTATAAAAAAATACTATTAAAAACATCTTAGAAAAATAAGTTTTCATATTAGATTTAACTTGCTGTAATATATTTTGCAATATATTTCACTTGCTGTAATATATTTTAAAAATCTTGGCAGGCCCAAGACTAGTAACTTGGCTACCTTTTTAGGGCCAATAAGGGTCACACCCTTTGGCCCAATATTGGCTTACCTTGGCATTTCTTATAGTGGTTTCTAGGTTTAACTTGGAATGACCAATATTAAGGAAAACTTGGTGCCGATGATACTTCATTTATTGAGCTAGTCTTTTCATGCTGTATATTGGCAAAAACTTGATGCCCATTATTGTGGTTAACTTGGGAAGATTGCCAGTATTGGGTCAAGCTATTTTGCTAAATAGGTAGTTTTAAATTCAGTGACAGAAGTGGAATGGGATAATTAGTTATCAACTGAAGAGTAATTGATAGCATTTACTACAATAATTGATCTCATCAACTGGTAGAGAGATCAGTATAATTTCATTTAATGTCTACTTTTATTTGAATTCATTTGATTATTTCTGCATATAAAAATACTTGTCAAAATGCCATTTTAGTAACAAATCTTTTTTAATGTCTAGTCTTCTGAAGAGGAGGAATCTGAAGGTCCAGATTCCAAAAGAGCATGTAGCAATGGATCTGGAGAGTGAGTTACCACATTTTTATTCATTTATTAACTAATTTTCATGCATTTGTCATAGTATTAATGTTTTATCAGAAAATATCTTATTTTGATTTTCATGTTAATCTTTTTTTAAAGAGAAAATAATTCCAAACTTGTTCTCTATTAAAAATTTTTATTTGTTGTTTAATTTTTTACTCTGAAATATGTGACTAAATTTGAAATATGTGCAAACATAACTCGTGAAAAAAATACAATTGCCTTTTTCCCCTTAAATCTCTTATACATGCCTGGAAGGATGCTGAATAGCTTCAATCCAAGAACAATATCAATACATACAGACCCAAGAGTATTAAAATGATTATACTTTGTCTGCTTTTCTTCATATAAGGGAATTGATTAATTTACCTATTCATGATATGACTGATCTAATTTAGGATCACATCAATTTATATTTAGCATATTTTTTAAAAAAAATTTTATTATTCTTTGTGAGATTTACTAAATTAGATTTTTTGTTAATTGAAGATTATCAATTTCTGATTTGTAAATTATTAAATGCAACTAAATTATGCTAAACTGATGGGATGCCTTAACTTGGCTGCAGCCAAGCTGACAGTCTAATGCTTAATTCTCTGACTTTTGGTTCAACAGTTACTGGTTTTAATTTTTACCTTGTATGAGAAAACTTGCAGTAGGTTTAGAATCTACGTAAAGTCTTAGTCTAATTAGGATTTGAGTGTACAAAATGACAGTTGAGTGACAATCAAACTAATCTTTTGTTTGTTGAAAACTAAGCATTTTTATTGATACTGTTGAACAAAACTAATATATTTATTAAATAATTAAAATTAAGTTTTCTGTCCACATGGAATACAATTTTTTGTGACTTCCAATTAAAACTGCTGAATTTAATTCTGTAGACACTCTGATTAAAATTCTTGTTGATATTCAAATCTTGCAATATAATCCTTTTGCACTAATATTCCATATTTGAAAAATGGTTGAAACAAAAATTTTTTTAATTTATAACAAGATGCTTTTTAATTTATTTCCCTTTACCATCAATGTAAAGCTAATTTATTCTTGTTTAATGCACACTTTTCTACTCTTATATATCAAAATTTGAGCTGCAGCTCATGCTGAAGTATTGTATAATGATAATCTTTCAACATTTTGGTTATTAACGATAGTTTCATTAAATCCCTCCATCATCTATTTTGAAAATTGTATGAAAAACTTCAGTGAAGGGGATTTGAGGTTCGACTTAAAGAACTATTTCATAATATTGCACGATATGTTAATATTTTACCATCAAAAAAATTATTTTCTGGCATTGTTTTAAAATTGGTTGTAGAACTAACTTAATACTACATCAAAATTATGGGAAACAAAATTTTGAATAATATATTTAAAGTAAAAATGAAGCCTCCTTATTCTGCTTGTCAGCATTAATTTTTAGAGATTGTCAATTCAATTAGTGACTTAAAATTTATCGGCTGAAATAAGTTTTTAAAGTGAAGTCTAATATGATGATAATAAAAATTATGACGATAATTAAAATATGAGATAAATACTTCAGATACCCTCTCTTGTTATAACGATTTGTTTGCATTAGTAATAAATGTTTGCAATTTGGGAATTATGCCTTCAAATTATCTGATAGCATGGGCTCTAAAAACTAGACCAATATGTGCGGATTTTCACATTTGGCAGTGCACATATATTCTTTATTATTTAAATTGTACTGTAAAGAGAGAACTAAAAATTTAAAATGTTTAAAAGAGTTCCTCTTCACAAAAATATTAAAGAAATTAAATTATTCAAATTTGCATTGGAGACTTTATAGATCTGATTTAGTTAACAAGTGTTTAATTTCTTTTAGGTCTTTTAATTTTGGCTCAGATTCAGATTCATTTGTGTAAGTATAATTAATTATTACAATGAAATATGAGCTTTAATTTATAAACTATAATGTTGATTTTTCAGGTTTTGTTCATTGAATATAATCTATAATTGTATTTTTTTCAGTACGTGCTCGTCGAGTGAGGAGATATTCCTGTAAGTACACATTCTTATAAATATAAAGTACTGTAATATTTATTCATATATTACTTATATTAACTTACATATTGTTGTAGAAACAAATTCTACAGCTAATTCATCCTTGATATCAGCAGCCATCCTCTCTTGTATTTTTTACTTCACTAATGCCAGTATTGATATTTTAGTATTTTAAGTACATTGTTTTGGAAATGCTGAGATAATTACATGTTATGCATACTCATATGGCATTTCTTATGTAGTGTTTCCAAGCATTTGACCTCTCATATGGCTCACCTTTAGGTTAAGTATGGGTTTCCCAATCCTGAGATACCCAGGATTGGGAAACTCATACTATAATTCTCTCAGGATTATTTATTCTCATTGTTTTTTCTTCGCTTCTGTTCGATTTATTATCCTTTCCATTCCTTGATAACATGTGAAGGAGCTCTTCATGAGTAGCTGAAGCCTCTCTTTAGGCTTCTTGTGGACAGTCAAAATCCCCATATGTTAACTGTATATGAGAGCCCTATGGATGTATGGAACACTGTGGTCCCCAGTGTATTAATTGTCTGGTACATATAGCTACGTTCATGGCTAGTCTACAAGGGATCAACCAAAGAGGTCACATTCTTAGGCCTGGTGTTAAGAGTAGTCACTGTCCTCTGGGGGTGACATCCAGCATGTATGTGAGTACCGGCTGTCACTAGGGTAAGCACCGAATCTGGAAGTGTCCAGAGCTGGTGTCTGCCATCTCTTGTAGGGCTTTAAGGTAGGAGGTTCCATTGACCCTGAATGTTTATAAACACCTTACTGGTTCTTATTTTTTCGTCGTTGAAGCCAATTCATCTACTTGTTATATGTTAGTAAGCACACCTAACACTTTTCAAACAGTACCACATTTTCTAGAACAAAAACTGTTCACATTTATTACTAACATACAAAATATCAAATTTTGATCAGGGGCTCCTCTTGTTCAAATTGACTGCAAACTAACTTTGGTAATGAGTAATTTAAAAAAATTTGGGAAACTAGATCCTTAATCAAAAATTTTACAAAATTACAGATTTTGCAGTGACTGTGAATTCACTATAAACTTTGTCTTGTCTTCAGTTCAACTGTTTTGAGTTTGAATTTTACTGTGGGTATCTTTTTACACTTAGAAATTAGTGAATGAGTGTCAGATGCTATATTTTTCTCTATCCCCTAGCAGTTATGCATTATAAGGATTTTGGGAGAAAAGTACTTCAAGTAAGTAAATTTGAAGAACGGCGTTAAATTTAAATTAACTACAACTTGTATTAGGTAACTTTATAATGAATTGAAAATAATTTTATTTAGAATTTAAATATCGACCAAGACTTACCAGCGGATTTCAAGAATCAAGCATACAAATCAGAATATATGTAATGTAATAAATAATAATAAGAAGAAGAATTTAAAGGAATTAGAATTTTTGTTTTCCAATTTGCAAAATAAAACATCCTATATCTTATTCAAAGACTATAAAATCCTAATATAAATTTCTTTCCATTTTTTAAGCAATTTTTAATTAAATCCTTGACAAAAAGTCAGCAAACAATCAATGAATCCAATATTTTTGAACTTTTTGATAACTTGCCATTTTTAAATCCTACTGTGAGCTACCAACAAAGTATTACCAACTTTCTTTTAGGAAAATCTTACATTTTCTTGTTACCTCAAAATTTATGTTTCTAGTAAGTATAAAATTAATTATATTGTGTGTATAATATATATAAATAATGAAATAAAATAAAATTGTCACAAAAGAAAAAGAGAAAAGTGTTATTATTAACTATTGTAATAAGATTGTTTTTTAATTAAAGATAATAAGCATGGTAGACACGTTTTGAACAATATAAATGTTTTTTAATGTATGGAAAGTAGGTATGGTTGCCATTCGAATACAGCTGTCCAAGTGTTAATTAGTGAGACTTAATTTTCATGCTGTCAAAAGAAATTGATGCCCAAATGTAGACCTGAAGACTGCTTTCGCATTGAGATTAACAGATATTAATTTTAGATACTTTTTCATGAAGAACAAGGAAAAAATCTCATCAATTTGAGTAAACACATTTAGAGAACTCATATTGATAAATGGCAAGCTTTTTACACCAGTATTAATTTAATGCTTGCATTCAATGTACGGGAAATAATTCTTTTTCACTTAACGAATGCAAAAATTAGTTTTTAAGCATAAATTCATGCCTACACCATTATTAAATTTTCATATGTTTCTTTGGAAAATTATCTGTGAAAATCATCTACTTTGATCATTTTTATTGTTAATTTTGAAAACTCTTATCATAAGATTATGAATAGAAACAAATTATTGGTCTGCATAAAATAAGTTATTAATTTTTAATGAAAATAACTTGTTAGTCGTTTACTGAAATCATGTATTCCGAAATGTACTTAGAGACTTTTCAATCTTTTATTCCTTCACTAGAAATGCAGAATTATTAATTCTAGTTTTAATATATAACCATTTCACTCACTTGGATGTGCTTAGGTTTCTATTCAAAATGATGCCGAACACTTTCAACATGGACTGTAAGGAAAGTGAATGTAAAAAGTTATTTAAATTATTGTTTTCAAGAATTATGAATGCATTGAATAACATTGTATCTCTATTTCTGTTTAACCTAATTAATAAATTTATTTATAATCTGCAAGTGCCGCCTACCCTGTGTTGTGGTCAGAGTGCCTGACTGCTGATAGGGAGGTCCTGGGTTCGTATCCCAGTTCGGGCATGGATGTATTTCTTCTCTCTGTCTATCCTGTATTTGTATGAATGGTTGCCTACCCTATAATCGGGTTCCTAAGGAATGTGTGTACTGAGGTAGTCAGACTTCACACCAAAATATGGTTCACTAGGAAAAGTGGAGCAGTGCACTCATATTGTCAGCCTGGCTGGCACAAGACAACAGCAACAACAACAATCTGCAAGTTTTGTAAACTCTATCCCACCCTAAAACATGCCTCAAACAATTATACTTTATTGTTAGAATATTAGCCAAATACATCAGATTTAAGAGTTATAAGAAAAACCATCAGGTATTGTTTTAAATTGATCAAGCAGCATGTTTATGTTAACATACAACACAGGCCTTGATATTCTATCTATATTTCTAGAATTTTCTTTATAGGTGTTAAATTACATTTCATAACTATGCATTTATGATACACTACAGTTTGCAGTATTGCAATTTCTATATTGATTATTCAACTTTATTTTATAATTTGCATTATAGTAAGCACTTTTTATAACCAAAATGTTATTACAGGTCACCTTTCTCATCAGCAGCACCATCCGTCCATGCTGCTTCCCCTCCTCAAGCTTGCGGTCCTCCTCCACCAGTAAGTCATTTTGTTTCTTAATTGTAATTTAGTGAGTAGAGCAAAAACATCTGTTTTCTAACCTGAAATCTTAAAAAAATAATTATATCAAGTTTAATATAACAGATGGATATAAAAGGACCAATTGTGATCTAATTGAAGGAGAGGGCTTATCAGATAAAAAGATCCTAAAGTCATATTTCCAGTACATTGATCCTTAGAATGATTTACAATTCAAGTGACTTAATGAAGTTTATCTTCCTATTATTATAATTAATATATTTTTTATGATATTTTCAAATAATAAAATATGTGCATTCGATACATTTCAATATATGCAGTCTTTATTATAAAATTTTGGAGTACTTTCAATTTTTTATCAAAGCTGCAAAATTAGATTTTTATTTAAATGTATTTTCTTGACTATAATAAAATATAATTTTTGAAAGAATAATTTATAATGTTTCAGTTTGAAAAATATAGATGATTTTTAAATATTACTCTATTTTTCCCAGCAAACGATTTTTGAAAAGCAGTCGTGATTTTAAAATTTGAAAATTCCAGTATATATACTCGTGTTTCAGCATATTACATATTTTAATATTACCTTTTTTTTATAATATCCAACATTTTAGAATAATTTTAGTTGCTTATTAAAGTTCAAAATCTCTGATTTTTTTTATTGTACTTTCCCTTTACGTGTATTTTTTTTAACTTCAAAATAGAAATAGTAGCTTTAGTTGCAGATGAAATATCAGGTTTCAATATACAACCCCTTGAAACAAAAGTAACCAAAAATTTAGAAATAAGAAATTTTACCTTTGCTGATGTCCCTAAATGTATTGAGCCTATTACTGCTTCGATAGAGGCACACTACTATTACAATATGACTAAAAAATTAAACATTTGAATAATAATTTTGTAGATGTTAAAAGTATTTCTGGTTGTTGCCTACAAGGTCAAAAAACTGACAATCACACTTCTGTCAAATTTACAGTAATAGTGAAGGAAAATTTTCGAAACAAATTGAAAAATTTTGAGATTTGGAAAACTCTGGTTTAACTGACAAAAATGTATGGAAGACAATTCTTTTGAAAATGAGGCTTTGTCTGATTTTGAGTTAAATATTAAATATGATAACAAAGATATACACAATTTGATTTTCCTGAAAACTAGGTAAACAAAATTAAAATAACAATAGAGAAATTGCTGAAGCAATATCTGACCAGTTAAGAATGTATAGAAATCCAAAATTAATGAAGAATATTGAGAAGTGATTGACGACAATAACACAAAACGTGGAATCATTGAGTTAATCCCCAATCAAAACTAAACTGAAAACTTTTCATTGAATCTACCCTGTAGAAAAATCATTCAGGATGATCAGACAATCAGAAAATTAAGTTTGGTTTTTGATACTTCGGTTGAGTTTTTAAATTCTCTTTCCTTGAATGACCATTTGCATATTGATTGAGGAAGCATGTATCCAAAAAATTTTAATATTCTTTCGAGATACAGACTTAAACCTATAGCTTAAGTTTGTATATCAAATGTATATGATGATACGCAACAATGAATATGACTGATACACGACATTTCTGTTATTTATGATATTTGAACAAGCCAAAGCTTGCTAGCTGACAGCTATGCGAAATTAAGTCTAAAGGTTGCATCTTTTATTTAACTATAGCACCATGAAGGTAAAGGTGCAGCTTTGCTCTAAGACTCCTCGGATAAATGGCACCACTAGCGGATCTACTTACACAATTTTGACTTTGACATTACATAGATAATTTTTCTTCTCCTACTTTCATGGGGGTTTAATTGGTCAACTAATTTCTAGCAAAAAATTGTTTGTATTGAGCCACCATCTAACATTAAGCGAGAAATTAATTCACAGCCTTTTCAATTTCAATTTTCCACCCAATAAATTTGCACAATATTTTACTCCTTATGTTATACACAAAAACATCAGAAATTATTGATGTGTCAATTTTTGATTCCTGAAACTTATTTTTAACATTTGATGATTTGAAGCAAATAGTCTAATTATGTTTTCTTCTGCCGGTACTACAAATCAGATTCAATTTCTAATCTCTAATTGTATGCTTTATACTAAGGCATAAAATACGTCTGCCGAAAGCTTTTATAATTTCTTTTTTTTTTTTAATGCTCAGGTTGGAGTTCACCGTCGAAGGGTCCTTTCTACAAAACATGTGGAAAATATTGTTTTGAGGAACAAGTGAAAAGCCAAAATTGGATGATCCAGACTTTTTCGCCTAGAAGGTTGCAGTGGATCTGGCATTGAGTTTTACAATTGCTTGGGCCGAAGTGTTACTCTGTTTTTTATTTAGAATTCATTAAATTTTAACAATTTATGAATACTGGGTCTTCTTCTTCTTCTTCTTCTTAGAATTGGGTTTGTATGTCGTTGAACACCTCTGCTTTTA
This sequence comes from Latrodectus hesperus, assembly GCA_037975125.1. Classification (NCBI taxonomy): domain Eukaryota; kingdom Metazoa; phylum Arthropoda; class Arachnida; order Araneae; family Theridiidae; genus Latrodectus; species Latrodectus hesperus. Next base: position 10,821 of record JAJQOW010001793.1, on the reverse strand, counting down.
TCAGCATTTTGTACCATTAACTCCAAACCCAATGTTTCCTAGTTCCAGTTGCTCGGGTCACCCACTTTATTAATAAAGTCCGATAACTCTTTAATGGAGTCTAGGTGTAACTCTAGTATGGATGATGCCTAAAGAGGTTAATCTAGGGAGGGCAAGAGCCTCGCATTCATAAATGATATGCTCTGCCGTTTCCTCTTGCGTATGACATTTCCAGCAGATAGGGTCTTGCTGAAACGGTCCCATCTGGTCAGAGAGTCAGTCATACTAGGGATAGCTTCCTGACTTTCACCAGAAGATGGTTTATAGGTCATTTCTACCGCAAGTGAAGGATTCATTACTGCCCCTTTACAAGACTGCCTCTGAGTTCCCTTGTCTTTTTCAGCAAGGTCTACTTCAGAGGCATCACATGCAGATGCAGAAAGGTTTGTTATTTCTTGTGTCTTTTCAGCCACAAGATAACAATTTATAAGCTCAGGTAATATAAGTCCACCCAGCATTGCCTGAGATACTGGGCAAGGCAAATTACTCTAGAAGTTTGCCAGGCAACTAGAGGCTCCGTTAAGACACCAATACCGCGGTGCCAATTAGCCCTAGGCACGGATCGCATAACACCAGGGTTTACGGAAGCTGGTTCGCGGCCTCTGATTCCATATTCAAGGCTATCCTGTCATTCCTACAGGACGTTCGGTGATCCACCACCTACCGACGCGCCTGGTAGCTGCTCAGGCCCCAGAATGAATACTGGGTGCAAACAAATCTTTTATATATTTAGGTATGCCAAATTTCTGAAATGTCCAACCGGGACACTGGAATACCTCCCCCTCAGCATAATGGGTGTTCAAGGGCACACACATTTGTCGAGTTCTTAGTGTTTTTGATTGTAGTTTATGTGATTCAGTGCTCACTGATTAGGAACCTAAACCAGGGCTAATAATAAATGATAAGCATTTAAATTTAAATATTATATTTCTGACATGTTATTATTTATGAGTTACTACTTAAGTAAGAAAAACACTTTGAATGAGGAATAAAAATTTTAGCTATATTTACATGCATTACTTATCATTAGCTAGAACTTCTTTTAGAAAGATAAGGTTTTTATCTTGTTGTAAAAATTTTTTTAATCTAATCCCTTACCCATAGATTCCTAGATCAACCTTTATCACCAGCCCATGCAATGTTCATAAAAATATTTTCTATTGGGGCCGATGCCCTAGTTTAGCAGAAGGCATATTTTGCAATCTTGATCAGATTGAGATCTGCATTGTGATTATTCTTGATCTGACCCAACAGTCTGAGCCATTTTTCTTATGAAATAATTATATCTTTGGTAGTATCTCTCTTCTGGTTTCTGATGCAAATACTCCTTAGCAAACACAATTTTATGCATGACCATGACGATTGGCAAGGCAAGATGATATGATAATATTACTTGTTAGCAGACCCAGGGTTCAACTTAGCCTAATTGGGGCCAATGTCAAAAACTTCTTTGGGGTGGCCTTCTGTTTTGCAATAATAAACATTCCATTTGATTTGTGAAACCCTTGTGATGTAGAGGTTGAAACACAGTCTGAGCAGACCATCATTCTTCTATGGTTTCCACTTTTTATACTGTATAGAAACAAATGACATATTATTTTAAGCAATCCTTCACAGTTAATTATTTTCACACCTGTTTGATCATCTATATAAAAAATTTAATTTTTACCAGGACTTGAAGTAAAATGGCTAGATTCCAGGATTTTGGGAAGGGATTGTCTAGATCAAATCAGGACATTTGGCAAGCGTGCTAATGATATTTTTTCGATATAATCATGAATAGCGGACAAATCAATTTCAAATTCGTCTACTTAGGATTTCAATTTGTTATAATGTTTCACTTTTAAAAGTAAGTTAATTTACACAATCTCTTCTAGCAAATGAAATTCTTCAGTTCTTATTAAGTATTCACTCTGATTTGCTAGCTTAGTAACCGCACTCTGTACAAGACATTAATTTTTTTAAAAACATTTTCAAGGTCCATTTTCAATCTATTTCACATGCAAAAAATATAAAAGCATAGACCTTACCTTGGCAATCTTCCCAAATAGCACAGGTGGTGAAATTTGCAGCAATCCAATACATCAAATCACAAATCAATTTTGTGTTCTAAAAATAACCATATAATCATTTCATGGCACTTTCACCATGAAAAGAAAAATAATGAAAATAAATCTAAAGTTAAAGAAGTGGTTTTTAAAACATGGCTCTCGAAAGTAAATAAGATCACTTATAATATGAAAAACAGTTTTACTAAGCACAAAAGGTGTACACAGTAAACAATATTTGAGAAAGCTATATAAAAAAAGAGAGAGAGAGAACATCCTCGCTCAATCTAAACAAAATCTAAAATGAATCAAATCTTAAAAATAATCTGTGACAATGTTATCTGTTAAAACTTTTTTCATCAAGATGTTACACTTCTGGTCTCTCTCTCTCTCTCTCTCTCTCTCTCTCTCTCTATATATATATATATATATATATATATATATATATATATATATATATATATATATATATATATAAAGCCCTTTGGCTTAGTGTTAGCATTTCATGCTCCCAAGGCACTGGTCCAGGGTTTGATCCTCAGGCTGAGCAAGGATGACTCAGCCTTTCATCCCTTCAGCGTGTCGATGAACTGAGTACCAAGCATGCTTGGGAACTAAACACTGGGTATTTAGCATTAGGCTGTCCACCTGATTGAGACGTATGCTTTGAAAACAGTGATATGTGTACTGTAAGACTTGGCTTACATGGGCTGTCGTGCCACAGAGTTTATACATATATATATATAGTGGATTGTTTTTACATGTAGTAAGATTTAAATCTGAAAAAACTCCCAAGCACCAATCCAAAAGACGTATATATATATATATGTGTGTGTGTGTGAACCACTATATATATATCTTTTGGACTGGTGCTTGGGAGTTTTTTCAGGGTTATATCTTACTACATGTAAAACATTCCACTATCAATGAAGTTCTTTCCAAAAGGTGATTGCGAGGTTAATGTTAAAATGCTTTACAACAGTCTTAGGTCATTAGACATTTATCAACGTAGTGCAAGTATTGCTTGTTTCTAAATTTGTCTGATAATTACATAAAAAGTAACAATAGAAAGAAACATTGTCATTTTTCTTTGTTTTATGTATACATTGAGGCATTTGTTTCTTTTACGTAATGATTTATTTACGTGTGAGTAAACTAAAATGGGTCACAATAGTGTTAAGTCACCACCCCTAGCCGATGTCAATAATTTATAAAATGCTTATATTGTAGTTAAAAACAACATTTTCAGAATTGTTAAACATTGACTTTCAAAGTCTTGCTTGTGTCATTTAACTGTTGCTTTATAAGCATCTCTATAAAACACATCTTTGTTCTTTCAGCACTTCCATAGGACCGCAAGTGGGAGGATGACCTGTAGGCCCCTCGCTTTCTGGATGGGCGAGCGGGTCTACTTCTACAGGAACGAGACAGGGGAGCACATGGACTACTTCCCTAGTTTCGCTGGTGAGAAGGTGACCATATATTAATTTGTAAATATTTTATTTATTTGTTGTATATATTTATAATTTTTATATTTATTTATATTTTGTAAAATGAAATTATTAGCTGGTTCCCACCATTAATGTATCATATGCACATGAGTAACTTATTTGAAAGATTCGGCATATTTTCACTTACTCATCTGAAACGTGGACACTGACTGAGAAGGACAAAGAAACCATCTCCATTTTCGAAAGAAAAACTTTAAGAAGCATCTTTGGTGGAATAAAATGTGATAATACATGGCGAAGAAGAACTATTTCTGAGAGCTCTATAAACTAAATAAAGAACCAGATATTGTTAAATTTATCTCAATACAGAGATTAAAATGGGCAGGACATTTGAGCCGGATGAACGACAATCGGATGAAGAAAAAAAAATTTCTTGGCTCGATCCATTGGCACCAGAAGAAGAGGACGAAGAAGAACTGGATGACCTTCTCCAAAAATAGGGGGTCCTGGTATATGCACTTCTGAGGAAGGCAAAGGCCCACCCTAGGCTGTCAGGCCTATGAAGAAGAACTTATTTGAAAACACAGACCATGAGGAGTATAAGAGGGTGCTCATGCTTGAAGACAGTGCAAACAATGTCATTGAAACCTCTATTTTTAAGAATCTAACAGGATTTCAAACCAAAGAAAAACTTCCAATTGTATGGATGGATTACCTTGAAGGTTAAGAATTGGATAGAATTTGCCCTTGATAAAAAAAAGATCATCTGAGGTAACCAATGTCAGTAAAGTGCTGCCATGCCTGTAAAAAACAACATATTTGAAACGAAGATGTACTACTTATTAAAAAGTGTTTCGATTTTAAAGTTGTTATTTTTAAAAGCTTTACAATAATTTTTTGAACAGATAATTAAAACTCAAGACGATTATTTTTATTTATAGTATGCATTTCAATGTTATTTTTTTTATATCTGATTGAAAATTTTGTCATTAATTATAAAGTTGTTTGCTTTTGAAAAATTGTTTAAGTTCACCTTAAAGGAAAGTGCAAGCCAATTACTGAAGCTAATTAATGACATTTATTAGAATGATAATGATCGCAAGTCTAAATGCTTGTTGATACTAAAGGAACTTTTGCTTATAATTCTATGTTAAATGTTCTGAGATCTTTATATCAATATTTTATTTAAGAAAAATTTTAAGTATTCTGGTTGATTTTATGAATTGTTTGACTGCATTGATGTGAATGATCTTGTGTTATATTCAAGCAATTTATTTATTTAAATTAATTTTCATCTTATGGTCTAAAAATTTAAGCTTCTGTGTATACTAAGATTTTCGTGCAGACGAAGTAATTTTATGTAAATTATCAAACGGAAACTCAGTGACTTTCTTGATTTAAAACTTGTTTAATTTAGAAAAATGAAATTTTTAGTCAACATAGCTGATAAATTTGAAAAATGCTTGGTATAGTTTTTCATTGGACTCTTGAAAATTATTTTTACAGAAATCATACCTTAATTACAATACATTGTTGGTAATATTGTCAAAAGCAAAATTAAGTTTTTCAGTTTAATTTTTAATACCATTAATAATTTTATTTCCGTTTATATGTGATGCATTGCAATACAAAAATTTTGTTGTAGAAGTATGGCAGAAAATTTGTAGGAAAATTCTATTTTTAAGATTTCATGTTGATGAGCACATGAAATTATTCTATATGAATTTTTTTTATTGGTTTTGTTTTTAATGGTACAATTTTAATTAAATATTATATTTTGCAAAAACTCTTTGTTAGGAAAATTCAGTTTGTCGTTTAACAGCAGAACTGATTTGAATCAGATTTTCATTTAATATATATGAATTAATGATCCTCTATTTTGAATGAAAACTTTAGAAATAGTATAGATTAGTTTGTAAAAACGAAATATATTATAAGCAACTGAAATCTATGCAACCGAAGTAATTTTATTTCAAGCAAATGTATAAAATAATATGATAAATGTATATTGGAAACTGTAAAAGGATTAAATGTATATATTTTTAAAATCATAAATGGTATTAGGATAAGCTGATCACTGATGCTTCAGTTTTCATAGAATTATGAATAAGATATTTATAATAGCTTTAAGTTCAAAACATATTTCATATTTAAATCATAAAAAATTTCATAATTAGCTTAGGTTTAATGTGTGTATATTAGTTTATTCTTACTTTCTTAGGTCTGATAATTGATAACATTTCTTAAAGCATATCCTGTAATTAGCTTTTATGCAGGAACTTAACTGAAAAACTTATAGAATGTATAATAAATTTCGAAATTTATGATAATAGAAATATTTTATGAAATAAAATGGGCAATTCTCTATATTACATTTCTTAAGACATTTTTTTATCAAATACCCTATTTTTTGACTTTTCTCAATCAGCTCACCTCCAAAACCATTCTCACTACCTGAAGGTAATTTTTTTAATACCCAAACAAACCAAAGATACATAATATTCATTAATAACATTCAGAGCATATAAAATGGATTGTGTTTGTAATAACACAACATTATTCCGGTCTGACACAGCAAGGGATATGAAATTGTATTTTGTGGAATACCAAGCCATGTAAGTCTCGGTGGAAATGAGGGAGCATATGGAGCTGCAAAGGCTGCAACAGATCCAGTTTTACCATTGATACTGATTTCATACATGAGAAAGGGGATATAAAATTTTATATATATTCTTTTGTAGCAGTCATGGAGCATGCAGGTTGCCAAGAAACTTATCTTATTATCGTTTTTACCATACGAAATGCTGTTTTCCATTTGATTCGGCTTCCACACGTTTCCACACTGACGTCTATTCCTGAATGAATTAAATCATTGTATTTTATATACTAATCTCATGCCCTATGTTTAACATTTTTCAAAGCAGATTTTTTTTAACCATGTTTGATTTGTTGAGAGAGCTACCCCACAGAAACCTATTTGCTTTTTTGAGAACCTTAGGTTTTTTACATTTTATTTAATTTGTATTTAAAATTTTATAATCTTGTAAATTTTTGTATTTTATATATATTAGGATTTTAATGTTATTCTATACATATTTTGTTTTTAAAGTTTTAATATGTTTGGGCTTAAAAGAAATCTTCAAAAAATCTTAGCCTTGGCGCAGCATGTCCATTCTTGGACTAGCACCATAAAAACCAATCAACCCAATATGATATATATAGCAACATTGTTAACAGAGCCATATAATTTCTGTGTAGTACTAACTTTCAAACAGTATGTGTCAAAATTTCATGGCATTCTGACCGTTAGTTTAGAGTTCATTTAAGAATCTCCAGTTTTGTTATTTCCAAGATAATCAATGGAAATTAAAAATTTATGTTTTGATTAAACACTGTTTATTGATTGATTAAACATTGATTATTCTAACCAAATACAGTGGCTTGATAAGTTGTCATGTGTGTGACTCATTGTCGGCTCCAGCAACCTACGAGAATTTCGTAAAACATTTAATGTCTTACATTTAATATTGCATTTTAGTGTTCTAGATAAATTTTGATATGTACTAAGCCAAAATGTTTTACTAGCAGCTCAATTGTTAGCACTGAGAAATTCAGTTCAATATTTCTTAAGCTTTATTTCCACCTTAGCATGTGTGTTTTGGGTTATCTGGAATCTAAACATTTGGTTCCTAATGTTAAAGTGTGAAAAATGATCAAATTAAATCAGCTGCTGTAAATTTTACAGAAGAGTCCAGCATGACATGGGAGAGCGATTCAAGATGTATGCTGATCTTTAGGGAACAAAACATCAGATATCAGTCCAACGTTATGGAAAGATACTGTTAATGGTGTGGTGGATACTCTTTTTGACAACAATCTCCTGCAGTGGTCACACCGCCCTGCATGTGTTCTAGGGAGGAACTGTGATTGGTGAGAGATATTGGGATGGGATCCTTGATGCACATTCTGCCCAGATGCTGGTACAAATGGCAATGATTTCATTCTGAAGGATAACACATGACCCCTTGTTAAACTGTAGTTACTGAGAAATATCTTGAAGGTCTTGGTTTAAAGCAAATGGCATAGCCAGCTTGATCTCCATACCAGAATCTCACAGAGCATCTATTGGATTATCTTTGAGACAGGTCGCTTTGAGGAAGTCCTCTTCCAAAGGCTGTTGGAGAAACTGCTTATTCCATGCCTGGTCTTCGTTTCGGCAACCGACAACTTAACATGAAAAGTTGATGCCGCTAAAGCATTTAAGAGAGATGTGGGCATATCCCTTATCAAAACTCCATTTTGTTATATTTCTATGACATTTTACCACATAAAGCTGTAATTATTCTTTTTACCAAGAAAGGGCATTTCCAAAAAGATTGCTTTTTGTCGTAAAACATTTGAGTAATGTAAACTTCTATTTTCAATCAATGCATGTTATATATGTACATATCATTAAAATTTAATGGTTCTACATTGATTCCTTTGCAAATTATGTGTAAAAAAACTGATTATTATCAGCTTGTGGGAAAATGTGTTGCAGTGACAATTTCCCATTTTTTTTCTGGATCACGTTAGTGTCTTTTGATATTCAATGTATACAACGTTACTTATTTTACAAATCTAACTGCTTTACTTTGTGAACAATAATTACTAGTGATTTGGTGGAGAATGAAAATCATAAGTAGTCAACTTAGTTAGTAAAACTAGATTGCTGCTACAGATGCTGATATTCCGAAATCGAGAATAAGTTCCTTTGGAATCAACTTTACATCGTCGGTCACGGTTTAATTAGCACTCATGTGCAAAAGATGACCATTGAGAAACGAACAAGAAATTGGACTACATATAGCACATTGATTCAACAATTCGTGGGTTCGAATCCCACCTTCTGCATGTATGTTTATAGTGGCTCAGAATCCACTTAGAAAGATAAATCTCGGTCAAATTAGTATTCATGTGCAAGGAATGACCGTTGAGACAAATAAGAAATTGGTCTACATTTAGCACTTCGGCTCAAGAATTCATGGGTTCAAATCACACCATGGACATAAATGTTTGCAGTGGTTTGGAATCTCTTTTAAATTAAATGTCCCTCTCTATTTACCCCTCCTGTGATAAAGATTATAACTGTGAGACAAACAAGAAATAGCAATAATTTAAAACTTTGTTTCAAAGATTCGTAAATTCGATTCGCAATGTTGGTATGGATGTTGGTAGCAGTTCAGAACCTACTTTAAATCGGAAGTCCCGGTGTAATTAGCTCTCCCGTGTATAAAAATGACGGTTGTTAGATACACTAGAAAGTTGTTTACATTTAGAACTTTGTTTAATGATTCGTGGATTCAAATCCCACCTTGGGCATGGATGTTTTTAGTGGCTCAGAATCCACTGTACATGATAAATCCCGGTCTAATTAGCATTAATGTGCAAGAAATGACCGTTGAGATACAAATAAGTAATTGGACTACATTCAGTCATTTGGTTCAACAATTCGTGGGTTCGAATCCTTCCATGGTTTGTAATGGTTCCGAATCCTTTTTAAAAAAGTGTCCTGGGCTACCCCTCAAGTGCAAAAATTGACCATTTTGAGAAAAACAAGAAATTGGTCTTCATTTAGAACTTGGTTCAACAATTCGTGGGTTCGAATCCCACCTTCTGCATGGTTGTTTATAGTGGCTCAGAATCCACTTTAAAAGACAAATCCCGGTCAAATTAGCATTCATGTGCCAGGATTGACCGTTGAGAGACAAACAAAAAAATTTGTCTATTTGTAGCACTATAGATCAACATTTAGTGGCTTCGAATCCCACCATGGTCATGGAAGTTTGTACTGCTTCACAATCTGCTTTATTTCGTATGTCTCTATGTATCTAGCTGTCCTGTGCAAAAATGACCGTTGTGAGACACACCAGAAAGTTGTCTACATTTAGAACTTGGTTCAATAAATCGTGGTTTCGTATCAAACCTTGTGCATGAATGTTTATAGTGGCTCAGAATCCACTTTAAGTCTTAGGTGCCAATTTTAATACCCCGCGTATGCAAGAAATGACAGTTGAGAGACAAGAAATTGGTCGACTTTTAGAACTTTGGTTCAGCAACTCGTGGGTTCGAATCCCACCTTGTGCATGGATGTTTCTAGAAATACGAATCCACATTAAATTGAAAATCCTGGTCTAATTAGCATTCATGTGCCAGAAATGACCATTGAGATACAAATAAGAAATTGTACTACATTTAGCACTTTGGTGCAACATCTCGCGGGTTTGAATCCCCTGTTATGCATAGATACTTTTAACGGCTCATATTCCACTTTAAACATTAAATCCCGGTCTAACTAGCCTTCTTATGCAAGAAATGTTCGTTGAGATACAAAAAGGAAATTTGCCTACATTTAGCACTTTGGTTCAACCATTCGTGGGTTCAAATCACACCATGGAAATAAATGTTTGCAGTGGTTTGGGATCTTCTTTAAATTAAATGGCCCTCTCTATTTAGCCCTCTGTGATAAAGATGATAACTGTGAGACACAAGAAATCGGTAATCATTTAAAATTTAGTTTCAAAGATTCGTAAATTCGATTCGCAATGTTGGTAGCGGTTCTGAACCTACTTTAAATCGGGAAGTCCTGGTGTAATTAGCTCTCTCGTGTATAAAAATGATGTTTGTTAGATACACAAGAAAGTTGTTTACAATTAAAACTTTGGTTCAGCAACTCGTGGGTTCGAATCCCACCTTGTGCATGGATGTTCCTAGAAATCAGAATCCACATTAAATTGAAAATCCTGGTCTAATTAGCATTCATGTGCCAGAAATGACCGTTGAGATACAAATAAGAAATTGGGCTACATATAGCACTTTGGTTCAAAAATTCTTATTCTACCATGGATATAAAGGTTTGTAGTGGTTATGAATCCTCTTTAAATAAAATGTCCCGGGCTAGCCCTCAGTGCAAAAATAGACCATTTAGAGAAAAACAAGAATTTGGTCTACATTTAAACTTGGTTCAACAATTCGTGGGTTCGAATCCCAACTTCTGCATGGATGTTTATAGTGGCTCAGAATCCACTTTAAAAGACAAATCCCGGTCAAATTAGCATTCATGTGCCAGGATTGACCGTTGAGAGACAAACAAAAAAATTTGTCTATTTGTAGCACTATGGATCAACATTTAGTGGGTTCGAATCCCACCATGGTCATGGAAGTTTGTACTGGTTCACAATCTACTTTATTTCGTATGTCTGTGTGTAATTAGCTGTCCTGTGCAAAAATGACCGTTGTGAGAC
>JAJQOW010001792.1:0-33748 GCA_037975125.1 Latrodectus hesperus | reverse complement strand
CGCTATTTATAATACACGTGATTCATAAACTTCTGTCATTTACGCTATATATATATATATATATATATATATATATATATATATATATATATATATATATATATATATATATATATATATATATATATATATATATATATATATATATATAGTTTTTAGAAACACATAAGAGTGCAATTAGGTATTTTAAAATTAGAAAAATTTAATATGATGAAAAAAGTCTCTGTCTAAGAGTATAAGTTTATTTTTACATTATTAACATTGTCCAAATATGCAATATATACTTGAAGAGCCTTTAAACACATGCCATCTATGTGGCTATTATCAACGTGATATCAAAGTATCTTCGAAAGGGTTCACCATCATAATTGGGTGGTGAGAACATTTTTTTCAGAACATGGAGTCATAGGTTCGATCCCATCCACTCTCTCAACAAGAAAAGGAATGTTTCATTTTTAGTCTTAGCATGTCCATCTTTCTAATCTTCAATTTAGAATTTTATAGGTTTTACCTTATATTAGTGACAAAATAAAGTTACGATCCCGATAAAATCAGATTTGGCTCTGCACTGTTTAATGGACGGGATAATGTATAGGGATGTTTGAACTTTATTCTAAAAGAAAATATAGTGAACTAAATTTCATTCTATTAGAAAAAATTCACATTTGCACAACATTCCACTTATATATCACTGCCTAACAGGATTTTTGCTTTTACACGTTCAAAAATAAATTTAGCTTAAAATATCCGCGGAAGGAATGATGCTGTTACTGAAAACATATTAATATATTCTAAAATATATCTATAAATTAAGGGATCGTTCAAATATAATTTGAGATATTTTTAAATCATCACATTGCAAAATAAATAAATAAATAAAATAAAATACATGTTCTTCCCATCATTAGGATAACACTAATTTAATAAATAATTGCAATTTAAGAGTAATTATTATTATGTAAACATGTTTATCTTGAACAATACGTATTAAACGTGTTTCTTAACCTATGAGGGAAGAATTGACATTCTAACCATGTATAAAGCTTAAGAAATATTTAATAAGAAAACGTTAAATTTTGAACAAAGAATAAAATTAATTCACAAAATAAGAGTCATTATACTGATGATTTTTAATTTGTACAGAAATTATTTGTAAGATAATTATTTTAATTGTTCAAACAATAGTATCATTTTCATTACACCAGAAATGACAAATGAAATTAAAAATTAAGTCATTGCAATATTTACCAGATATAATTTCTATATTTGAAGCAACAGAATTGCCTAAAAATATTTAAATAATTACTATCCCCCTCCCCATGAATAGTGAAGAATATTAGTAATAATATTCAGTCCTATCATTTAAACTCCTTAGAATTTTTTAATCGAATGAGTTGAGTGATGAAATTTTTTTAGTATTTTTATTTTTGTAAAATTTATTTCTGTATTTTCCTAACTAATTATTTCCCAATTATTTCTGTATTGTGTATATTGTAGAAGGAAAGATTAATACAAAAAGCTGTTCAAAATTAATCTGGTACTGACAAATTAAAAAGTTAAAGTAATATAAGAAATTGAAATTTTAAAAAAACTTTATTATATAAGTAAAACTATTAAAATCCGTTTTAATTAATTAATTTATTTAAAAATTAATGCCAGAAAAATTACTTTGAAAATATCTATAGATTAATTATTTACAGTTAAGTTTGTACATTATGATACATAAAAAATGCATGCAATTTGATAGTGTTCGATTGTTCCGTTAAGAATAATTTATTCCATAATGTTATTTTACCCAAATAAGAAAACATAAAAAAAGAAGAGATTGACGTCTACCATATGTGATCACACTGGTTTTGGTTTTAATTCATTATTTTCATTATTAATATTTTCAATGTTTGATTTAAAGGAGTTATTATATTTGGTGATCAGAATATGTTTCAATACATATTTTAATAATTGCATATAATATTGAGTACAGTAAAAAAATTGGAGAATTTAATTTACCGCAACTTCTAAGAAATTTTCAGAGGGTATTTGTATTTTCTTAGTTTTCTCTAACAAATTTCATTAATACATATTGTAAATAAAGTAGAACGAAAACACTAAAATTTACTGTTACTTTTCCAAAGTTTCCGAGAAATCTCATTGTCAAACTTTAGTGCTCATTAATTTGTTATAAGTATTGGAATCTTAATCAATCAATGTAAAATGTTTCTTTTAAGTTTATTGCTTAGATAATAATCAGATAGGAATTCAAATTTTCTTAAAAACAAAAATAATGGAACTATTTGAGATATGGTATATAATAATAACTCTGTAACGTAATGTTATATATGTATTATATATATATTATAATATGATGTCATTCGTAATAAATTTCTAAGATACATTTTTGCAAAATCTGGTTTTACCGAGAAAATAATAAAGTATAGGTTAAAATTTAAACCTTTAATAATTTTCATTTGTGTAGTACATAATCAATGTGGTGGTTTAGATTAACATTATTATAAACCCATATTTTAAAAATGATTCCCAATGAAATTTGTAATGTATAATAGTATTAATTTTCATGAAAATATATAAAAAAGCTAATAAAATTATAAATATATATGAAGCAAAAAATTTTTAAATTAATATAAATTTTGTTTACATTAAATAAACTAATATTGAAAATAAGAAATTACATTTATCTGTGAGCATTTAAAAGAATTATTTTGTTTTAAATTTTTTTCTTTAACGAAATTCTCGACTTTTCCTAAAAAGTTTCGGTTTCCATTAAGTTACGCTCTCTATTTCCTTTAAAAGATGAAACACTGCTTTTAACAGCTACAATTGAGCACGCCTATCTAAATGCTTATGTCATAGATTTACTATCCATCGATATAGGCAGAGAATACGGCAATGAATACGCCAATAGTTCACCTTGGCGAAGAATAACTTCCGAGCAGATCTGCTTGCGGAAATATTCCCCTCAAATGAGTCAATTTTGCATTGTGAATTTTTTTTTACAAAAATATATTAAATTATTTATACAACATAATTTAAATGTAATAATCGGCATTATTACAGCTTTTATTTCACTGACATTTTAATGCGCTTCAGCAATAAGAGAGCTTATTTAACACAATATTCACTTATAATTATTAAACATAATATTCAAAGGAGATCAATGATTTCTAATAAGTGGATCTCAATGGAACAGGAGATTATTTAACTCGACTAGAAAGTATTCTATTACTAGAAATAACGAAAAACTGAGACAGTAGGAGCCAAATAGCTACAATCAATCAATAAAACAAGAAATGATAAAAACGTACATTTTTAAGTTAAGTGATACTGCTAATATATATTAAGTAGCACAATAATCAAATTTCTCTCCATATATATATATATATATATATATATATATATATATATATATATATATATATAATTTATAAAGCACAAAAATCAACTTAATTTATTCCAGAAAATTATTCTTTATTAATTGATTTCATTGAACAATTGTTCATATAACCATAATTACTAATTGAGAATTAAAAAGATTTCTTTACATTTCTACACTTTCAGAGAAACATTTTAATTAAAATATAAATTATTTATGTTTAAAAATTTTGATTTTAAACTAATTATAATATTTAGGTTACTTTATTTACAAATTAAATAATTGATAAAAATAAAATATAATTGTGTAAATCACAGAAAATAATTTAATAAACAATTAATTTTTTTCAAAAAATATTGATCAATTTTTATAGATGGTCACATATTTATCTATATATTTATAGGGAATTATAATACTCTTAAGAAAAGATACTTAACAAGTTAACAATATTTTAATAACTGCTAGCACATACATTTTAAAAAATATAATAAAAATAACACAAAGATGTTTAAGGTATAAATTTTAAATGACTTGAAATTGGAAAATAATTAAATTATTATAAATTAAGATTTTCATTGGGAAATATCATCTTTTCTCAATATTTTAAATTTTCGATTTTTCCTTTCAAGCTCAGCATTATTTATTATGAATTGATGCAGACATCACAGTTTGATAATATATTCTAATAAGAAAATAAGAATGAAATTTACTTACAAATCGAAAAAAGGTAACGAATGATATCAAAGTAGAGCACGGGGCATATAAGAAAGAATCGGAAAAATCTCTCCAAGTCTTCCAAATTTCGCAAAACACAGATGTATTCGAGGACAAAGAACGACAATAACTCTCGTCACCAAATTCAGTTCAAATTGCTTCCTCTTCACAACCAACCAATCATAGAAAGGGGGCGAAGGGAAGACGAATTCATCTCTTAAAAAGGGATGGATGGATGGTTGACCTTGATGACTGACCTATCAAGTCCAATGGGACGAGGGGTTGTCTTTAATGTAGACTGGAGCGCCCGTGCTTTTGCACATATCTCCTGTATAGCTAATTATTATTTAAATGTTCCTAATAATGTTTATCGAATAAATTATTTAATAATTTTCCTAAAGCTGGGAGAGGGGCATCAGATCTCAATGGATTGATTTTGGTGATCGAATGATTGGTTGTTGGCGGAATCGAACCGGTATCCCCACCCTGGCGGCCGTATTTATTAAAATCTGACAAGGACTTTTACAAAAGGGGGAAACAAACTACAGGCAAAGCCTGGATAATAAGACAATTATGAGAATAGTCACAGGCGACTATATTTTTTACAGAATTTTTCACGATATAAGAACAATAGTTTTTGTTGATTTGTAACAAACTGCAAGCAAAGCCTGGGTGGAAATATATTTGTGAGTACAATAAAGCAGATGAGTTCTTGGTTAACAATATATATATATTAATACACAAATTACATATAGGATTACAAAGGTTAAATAAGCTGGATTTATAATTACATGAATAAATTGACAAACAAACTATGATCATAATATAATAACAATGTGGTACATAACGAGGAGTTTTGATTCAAATATAAATGACAATAAACCAGCTGCTTACAGCATATTTTGATTACATGAGTTACTATTTACAGTAATACTGAAAGATCAAATATAAAAAGTGCAAATTCAGGTAAAGTGCAGATCAATAAATCTGAGAGTGCATATAAATTGTGGTATAATACTTTATTTGTAATGTACTTCCATTAGAGATTACAGTTCTCATCTAAGAATGATGCCAACTTTATATGCGTAGGTAATGCGTAAATAAGATAAAAAATATTAGTGTTTGGACTCTATTGAATTCTGGTGAAATTTCCAAAAGGATAGATAACTTTAAATCTAGGTGTGTGTTAATTATAAGATAGCAACAATAATGAGCAATTAATGAGCTATGCCTCTCAGAGGAGAGGAGTGCGAGGTGGGGGGGAAAGACCCTCTGTCATCTGAGTAAAAGGCGAGAGGAACGGTGAAAGTGAAGATATCAATATAATCAGAAATTGAATTGGGAGTATGGTGTGAAATAAATATATTAGTGTTTGGATTCATATGAATCCTGAAGAAAATTCCAGTAGGATAGTTTAATTGGATACTAGGAGCGAGGTAATAAAACAATTATGGAATTAAAACGCTATTAAGAAGCCATGCCTCTCGGAGGAGAGGAGTTTGATGGATCAGCTAGGGGTACGAAGGGGGGAAGGAAGCCCTCCGCATTCGAATCATCCAAGTCCAGCATCTGCCACATCTACGATAATTGTTCTCACAAAATTAACCTTATGGATTATTTTATGTATTTCAATTATATCAAGATATATCAGATATTGATAATTATTTTTTGTCAATGCATAAAATTTAATAGACTTACCATTATCTTAATTTTAACTGAAACTGACTACAATTATTTGCTTTCTCCTCCATTGGAAATTAAAAGAAATATATCATTTTTAATTTGTTTGAAGGTTAAAAAAATTAAACTTTTTTTTTCAGAAACAGGAATAACAAAGTTACATTTTCTTTTATACTACAAAACAATATTTATATGCAGCCTCGTTATCAAAATATATTGTTTACTGTGTTAAATACAAAAAAAAAACATTAAGTAGACAAAGCAAATTAGAGAGTAGTTGACTTTTTGGTGTTACTCCTGGATTTACTTCAATACTTGTAAATCAAATGCAATAAAATCATTCTAAGGCTTAAACATTTGTCAAACTTGACTAGTGGTCAGCGTGCCTGACTGTGGATAGGGATATCCTGGGTTCGAATCCCGGTTCGGGCATAGATGTACTTTCTCTCTCTAATCCTGTCTTTGTCCTTTCCGTGTGTAAATGGGTTGTGAATGGTTCCCTACCCTGTAAACGGGTGCATATGGCATGTGTTTACTGTGGAAGTCGGACACCATACCTAAAATATGGTTCAAATGAAAAAGTGGAGCAGCGCACCCCAAAATGCCAGCCTAGCTGGCTCACATTAACAGCAACAATCATCAAATTATTTTATAGCAAACTAAAAAAAAAAAAAACAAGATAACGTAGTCTATTAGATGATGTACAAAAATTCTCAGGCAGAAAATTGAATTATACGAAATTCTATTGAAATCATATAACATTTCGAATCTACAAAAAATTTAATAATATCCAGATTACAAATTATGGTCATCTTTAATTATGATAAAGAAAATATATTAATCTATATTGGTTATAGTACTATTTAAGGATTCGTCTCGTTTATAGAATGCGGAATTTATAAAATACTTTTATTTAGATTTATTTGATGATGTCGAACGCAAACTACTATATTATTCACTTCTAACTATTTACAAGTTTTCCACTAGTATCAAGTAGGATACTTATGAGCAATTGGGAAATTACATGTACACGGTTACTTTTTAAATACTATATAAATAGCATTTCTCAAACTAGTTTTTGGAAATTTTTTGTTTATTTTTGATCCCAAAAAATCCTGTAAATCTGATATTTATTACATGATTTTTTTATTGGTTTAATAAAATCATTATTTAAGAAAAAGGCTGGCGTATCAATATAATGTTTGTTTCTTTTCATATACATTGAAAATATGTATTTTGTTCCAACGGCGGGCTCTTGGGTGACTAACCCTTTGCCACAAGGCCAGAAACTGCTTCCATTTGTCGTTACCCAGTGAGCACCTGAGAACCAAGTCACGAGTAGCATTACCAGAGTCATAACACCACAAACCCGTTTATAGGGTGGGCCGCATTCATACATCATCACAGAAAAGAGGACAGAGAAACAGAGAGAGAACAGAGAAAGATAGTAACATCCATGCCCAAAATGGGATTCGAACCCGGGACCCAATACTCAGGAGTCAAGAACGCTAACCACTCAGCCATCGGTCGGAAAATATTAAAGACAGGAAAAAACAGGGTTTCACGATACCATTAAAATGTTAATTTTGACAGCGTTACATTGAGTCAAATTTCGTGATGGTATCATTAATTGATCATTAAAAGCAAACTATTGTTAGAAAATATTTATATTACTGATTCATTGTTAAAACTCAAAAGTATTTTACTAAGTTAAAATTGCGTATAAAAATTCATCCACGGTATTACAAAAATTCTAGGTGAATTTCGAATGAAGTAAGGAATATTTGACACATGACAAATTAGGGCCTTCATTGGTGTTATTTATTTATTTCCAGGATGGAAAAATCTTCTTTCACAACAGAATCGCCATTAATAGCAAAAGTATTTATCGTTTATACCTTTGAACAGACTTTCACTTCTACTTAATTCAACAGTATTATCTTTTATTTTAAATTATTTGCTTTTACATTTAGCCTTATGCGAAATTCCGCATTTAAAATAGCTTCTTAATTATATCATTCAGACCATCAATGTTAACCAAAATTATTTTTGTGAAAAATTAAGATCACAAAATGTAACTTTGATAATTTATGAGTATCTCATTTCTATACCGTAAAACCAATTTTTCTGATTGGAAAACTTGAAGACTTTAGTTAACAAGTCTTCATCTGATTTCACTTTAGACAAATAAATTATGTCAAAGCATTACAATGCAAAATGAAGAAATCAATCAAATTGAAGAAAATGATATCAAATTTCCAAAAATGCACTTTAAAGGTACTATCATACATTTCATACCTTGCGTGGGCTGAATGAAATGTAAATAAATGTGTTATAAGCAAATTATCAATGTCTACAATTACGTTTTCAAAATAAAAAATACTTTACTAATCTTGAAGTTTGATGAGCGCTTATTATTTCACCATTTATTATAATATTGAGAAACTGAGATCTTGTTTTGTGCTTTAAAAGAGGTTGGGATACGTTAAATAGATAGCGGTCGCAATGTCCTCCAGATGAAAGGATACATCTGACGCCAAGTATTAGCGTATCTTCTGCTGAATCCCTGCTTCAAAATCACGAAGGCTCCACCTCTGCTGCTTCTATTTAAATGGTAGAGCCCAATTTAGGACTAGGTACAGGGAAGGATGCTGGTACTACAACTTTTATTTGATACCAAGAAGCTAACAAAGCATTTGAATATTTCACTTGCTTTTCATAAATAATGGACCTTTAATAATGGGCAAGGGAGCAAACCCGGCAACATTTCAAGACCCACATTGACTAATGTCCATGCAGAAACCAAAAACAACCGCAAAACTCTCCTTGTTCAACAGTAGTAGGAATCGAACACAGAACCTTCCATTCAGCAGAACGAAATTCTACCACTAAATTACGTTGAACATAATATAAATAACGCTCATTTGACATTTTATTTTATTTTTCATGGACATATAAAAAATTTTCAGTTATTATTTTATGTTCAACAGCTTTTTTGCGCAAATACTACTTTTCCATGAATTTATAATGTAAGTTATATAAATATATGGTATATTTAAAGAGAAAAATTTTGAGGAGAAATTTTTTTTGTGTCATGCTTTCATTAACATTATGCAGAAGAGCTCCAAATATCCGAACTCCGTTTACCCGAATCGCTTTTAGAATTTCAGAAAAACAAATTAGACTGAAGAAGAGATGGAAAAGGAAATAAAAGGAAAAAAAACTCAAAAAAGTAAAGGTAAGAGAAGATGAGAATGAGAGAGAGAGACGTATCGTGTCAGGGATTCAGAAATATTCTTTTGAAAATTCCTGGATGTTCAGAAGTCACTGATATAGGAGAATTACTTAGGAGTCAGATTCTGGCTTTCAAATTGCTAAAGATGGTGTAAAGAATCCCTACTTCCCATTTGAGAATCTCAAGTGGGTCTCAATGAGTATATATTGTGTCTTTATGTGTGGTGTATTTGTTTAAATGTAATAAATAATTAGCTTAGAAGCGCTTCTAATTTTAAAGCGCCACAATGGTGCACTTATTGAAAGTTTTGATGGAGAACTTGAAGCAGACAAGGGAATATCAGTTTATGAAACATTTGTCTACTTTGACATGGATGGAGCGTTATTCTGTGCGTGATCACACGCAAATTCTCATTGTCAAGCACATGCGCGACTTACTGTATTTATGTACATCACTTTTAAATAAGCCTTAACAAATAAAAATGTTGTTTTTTTTAATTAAATTCTTTTCCTTTAAAAATGTATAGTTTTTTTCGTTCATTTTCAATTTACAATAATAAATTAAAATGATTTTTCGAAATCCACATAACAAATATCCGAATGTGACCAGTTCCAATTGATTTGAATAATTTAAGTTCTACTGAACTTTGCTTTGTTAACAATTTCTGTGTTTCTGAATTTTAATTATTCTGATTCATTCCTTATTTATACAATCCCTTTCTTCGTGATAACTATTTGATTTGTTATCAATTACTTTATCATGGTTCTTCGAAAAAAATATCATTTTCTCCAGCATACTTTCTTGATTTATTATCAGTTCTTTACACGGGATAAACTTCATCTGCGTTTATAAATTCTCTCTTCAGGGTTTTTTTTTTTTCCCAGGAAATGTTTTTTATCTCAGCTACTTCAGAGTTTTAAAATTAATAAAAAAATATTCGAAAAACAAAACTGTGAAGTATGCACGAAAGAGTAATAATACTATAAAAAAAATAAATATAAGTAAAAACAAACCCTGCTAACATTCATAAACTTCTAGTGTTATGGAAAATCTCTCGAATTACCGAGAGAAAACAGTGCCTTTGATGAGGATTGCTATAAAAATTGCAGGAGAAATGAAAAGCTGCACGGATCATCTCTCGAGAAATCCGAAAAGGAACATTTAAAATCAAATTTTCTACCTATTAAAGATTATTATTATGTATTTAATACAGTTCGCTTCAGTGACACAAATTTGAACTCTATATTTTTATATTCTCCTGTTTTGTTAGAATTGAAGTAAATTTGCTGCATTTAGAGATAAACATATATATATATATATATATATATATATATATATATATATATATATATATATATATATTGTATAATACATTATATCCATTTTTCTTGTTATTGCTGAAGCGAATTGATCAATTACTTAATCAAAATTGAACATTTCACAAATGTTTCTTTTTCTATACTTAGAATCGCTTGAGAGCGTAAGAGTGTGGGTTCGATTCCCACCGTGGCCCTGGGTGTTTTCTTCGTTATCTTCTGTGGTTGTGTATCTGTCATTGTGCTATTTGTCCTATTATCGACGAAGACTTACAAGCGTATCTCAAGAATCAAGCATACAAGTCTGAATATATGTAATGTAATAAAAATATCTACACTTAAAAATTTTAAATCACTTAGACGGTTTTGACTCATGGTGGATCATAAATACGTCAAAATTCATTTTAATTTCCTGAATAAACATTCACAGCTCGCAGTGGATGTAGAAATAATTAAAAGTATTTGAATGGCAATTTCTTCTTCTCTTTTTATCTTCACCGTATAAGATTTGGCAGCTTAGAAGTTCTAATGGAGTTCAATCTCTTTTCTACTGCAGAGCAACATGTTTCAGTCACAAATTTCTCTATAGAGTTCTGTTCCATGGAAATCTGTATGATAAGATTCACCCAAACTTACTTTTGTTAAGCACGGCGCATCCTAGGCACAGAGGTCCGAATTCGATCTTCGGGCAAGATCGACTCAACCTTCCTCTTTTCAGTGGGTAAATTAACTGAGTACCAATCAGGCTTGGGAACTCAACACAGGGAATGTGGGCTGAAAATTTTCTATTTTGAAAATTTCTTAAATTAAAAATTAAAATTAATTTCTTTCAAAACACACATAAATTCAAATGAAATATGTATATTTAATAAAATCAGAAATTTTCAGCCGAACAATATATATTGTGAAAAATAATTTTTTCCCCAAACTGATATGTTACATTCTTTCAAGTTTTTCATTGATTCAAATGATTAGCAAGAATTACAAGTGCAGAGAAAAAAATATTTCAACTGTTATATCGCCTAATTTTATTTAAAGGAATTTTCTCAATCTGTTATCATAATAGTGAAAATTTTCTTTTATTTTTAAGGACTTTAATAAAACTAATTTCTTAAGATATTGAAATATATTTTACCATTAAAATAAGGTGTAATTTTTATTAAAATCAAAATATATATCTATTAAAAATCCTTTTTAAACTACTGTTCATGCAATGGTATAAATAACATGTTTCTTTGAGTAAATTTATATCATTTAATGTAGTCAAAATAAGATTAATTTTTAAAATTTTACAATGTAGAATGCGAAACATGTACAATTTCTTTATAAATTTCTTGAAGGATTTTCAAGTTAAAAGATTTATTTTTATATAAATTGAAATAATTAATTAAAAAAATATATGTAAATATAAGCATAGAGAAAGGAAAAAACATTAACACAAAGATTTTTAACTTTTACCATTTGAAAAAAGAATTTTTCAATATAAGGTGCTAATGTAAATCCAACAAAATTAAGGTAGTCAATCAAATATTATTTCTCCGAATAAAAACATTTAAACATTAAATAATTTACTTAAAAATAAACGGTTTTAAATTATAAGTAATTTAATATTTAATCTTCAAAACTCTACAAGTTTATGTTAGTAAATATTTATACAAGCAAAAATATGAAATAAATATTCAAATCGAAAGAATGCGTAGTAGATGGAATTGAAAATTACGGCAATATTTTAAATATCAAAACTCCAGATTTTCAAAACTTTGCATTTTTGTTTCCGATGAAACGATATTTAGGAAGAAACGAAATACAAACCGTGTGAACAATAAAAAGGAAGTTTGTGTTTTCCTAGAATTTATTGGTAATTAGTTCTCGATCCCCACCATTTCGATTCCAGGAAGACAATTCCCAGCCCGGAACACTGTAGTAATATTTTAAGAAAATTCCCCCTTCCCTTTCCTTGAAGTTGTCCACAGCCGGACACAACATTTTGGACAAAGGAAACCGCTAATAGGAAACCCGTTTCAGCAGACATTTTCTCACGAGTATAACGCGACACTAGACCAAAAGGCTACACTAAAGCCTGAGATAAAAATACGAAGTTTTTTCTTTTATTTTGGAACAACGGATAATATAATTTCCCCAAATCTCAAAACAACTGAAACTGATCTTTCTATATCGCTTCTTGATAGCTTAAGTAAAATCTCATTTTTGTTTTGCACACTTAAATTCTTACAAGTTTTCATTAATAAAATTTCAGTTATTTGAAATTTTCTTTTTTGCTATTACTTTTTAATTACGTTATTGTAGTCAAAATAAGATTAAATTTTCACATTTTTTACCATAAAAGAAAATCAAAATTACTACCGAAATACTGCTTGTTAAATAAAATGATTTAATCTCTTATGAGAAATAGAAAATAGCCCGTCAAATAATATTTCAAAACACTAACAATTCGACGACAAGTTTTACGTTTTGAATTTTTGAATAATTATCACATCCAGAGGGGAAATGTTCATTGAAAGTTTTTTTTAATATTTTGAGTAAAATAACCTTATTTGTTTTGTTAATATTATTGTTATCACTTTTATAGTATACAGTTTGACTTAGACAACCTGTGTAACAATTAGGACTCATAAAAGGCACTGTGAATTCTTGCCGTATTCACAAAATTAAATCGGTGTCTTTCATGAGCCTACTCTTCTGTAATCTCCCTGAGTAAAAAGATCCAAAAATTACCCTATAACAATAACACAAATAATTTAGTAAATACCTTTATACAAAAATGAAAACCTCTCATATGCATAAAAATAGAACTGACCAATCTAATATTCCAGAAATTTTAAATGAAAAAATTACGATATTTTCGTTACTTACCAATACAAGATTTGTAGTACAAAACAATAGCATCACAAACTTTAAACAAGCTGCCCAATTTGTCTAGTGCTCAGCGTGCCTGACTGCGGATAAGGAGGTCCTGGGTTCGAATACCTTTAAGGACTGGGATATATATCATTAAATTTAATACAATTTAAATCATATTTTCTATTAAATACTATAAGTTGGGATTTATCAGCATTTATATTTATTCTCCATTTACTGCAACAGTTTTCGATGTTAATTAACGCATTTTGAAGTTTATGAATAGCATTATTCGGCCTCATAGAATCAACTATAATAGCAGTGTCATCTGCGAAGAAAGCAATTTGAATTGAGTTATTGTCTAAACCGGGGAAGTCATGGGTGAAAAATAGGTATAAGATTGGGCCCAGGATGCTATCTTGGGGGACTCCAACTTTGATGTTCAGAGTAATAGTATCATTAAATTTAATACAATTTAAATCATATGTTAACAAATTTATTATAAATGTAACATTTATAACTATTTTTCCTAGAGTCAAATTATTTTAAGCTCTTAATAGATCCACTTCCTGTCTACTGTTTGTATTAAATACAGTAAGAGTTTTATGACTGAATACACAAAACTGCAAATATCATAATTACAGGGAATATTTAAATATGCCGCCCAACTTGTCTAGTGATCAGTGTGACTGACTGCGGATAGGAAGGTCCTGGGTTCGAATTCCAGTTCAGGTATGGATATATTTTCTCTCTCCATCTATCCTGTCTTTGTCATTTCCTTGTATGAATGAGGTGTGAATGGATGCCTACCGTATAAACGGGTCCCTATGGCATGTGTGTAGAGCAAAGTCATACTTTCACATTCATGGTGCTCTGATTAAACGAAAGACGATCCCAATCGACTTAATTCGCATTGCATAGCAAGCTTGGCATGTCCAAGTGTTATTAGTAAACAACAAGAAAATCTAATGGAGTTTTAGGTTTAATTTCTTTTTTACTGCAGAATGATATCTTTCTGTCCCACATATCTCTATAGAGTTCGGTCTCATGGAAATCTGTATGTCAATTGGGAAATTGACATAAATTCGCATAGCCAAGACAAAGCGAGCTTGGCTTGTCCAAGTGTCATTAGTAACAACAACACAACTTTGAGCAAAGTATTAAATTTAAAAAGGAAAGGATTAAAAGAATCAAAGCCGATAATCTAACTCGGTGTTTCCCAACCTTTTTTGTGCCATGCCCCAACTAAGCTACTCTAAAATTCTTATGCGCCCCCTATGTAACATATGCATTGTTTTTCATACTAAAAAATAGAGTTGTTCACTTAAGAAACTTAACAATAATTTTTAGGAAAAAATCACTAGGAAATTATTAACAAAACACAGTAAGAAAAATTTCAAAACATTTATATACATACACACATACACACACATATATATACATGTATATAAAACAATAAATTATTCAGTTAGTCCCCAACCCAAATGAAACTGAAAACGTTATATTTTACCTACCGTGTAGAGAAATCATTCGGGAAGATCGTGCGACCAATAAATTACGTTTCATCTTTGATGCTTCTGTAAAGTCTTGTAATTCTCTTTCCTTGAATAACTGTTTGCCTGTTGGTCCAAATCTGTACCAAGAAATTTTTGATATTTTTTTGTGATTTAAACTTAATAACTTTTATGACCGACAAGCCGTTGTGCTACCGGTAGCCTGATTGATTAGGGTGTTGCTCTCATTATCGGAAGGTAGTGAGTTCGAGTCCCTGCTTAAACGAAGTTCGATCGTTTACGTTAACGCACCTGGGGCACGTTAAAACTGGGTGTGGTAGCAATGTCCTCCAAGTGAAATGGTACCTCTGGAGGTAGCAGGCGAAGTATTTGGGGTCTTCTGCTTGATCCCTGCTTCAAAATCATAAAGACTCCACCTGACTGCTTCCATCTAACTGGTAAAGCCCAACTTCGGACTAAGTACAAGAAATTATTCTGGTACAACAACAACAAGCCTTTTAAATATTTTAGTCCACGAAGAAGACGTAACGCGATTTTTTTTACTAAAGACCCAATCTAAACCACCAATAGTTTACAGATTCACTGTAATTTTCTTCGGGATAAAAAGCTGCCCTTTCTCAGTGGCGGAGATGAGTAAATATCACTTATGTTGAAAAGTGTCCAAAAACTGTTCTTAAAAGATAATATCTGCTTTGACAATGTAATTAGAAGGCAAAAAACTTTAGGACAAGCTTTATCCATTACAAAAGAATCCAAAGAAATTTTCAATGAAGCAAGTTTACAGTGTAGATAATGTAGAACTAATTCTTAAGATTTATAAAAATTATGGAAAAGAGAACAATATAATTTCATTTGAAGATTCAAAAAGCATAAGGAGAAAATCTTCCTTGTATCTATTTTCGAAATGTCAGCCTGCGGATCAGGCCTTTACTTCTTCATCTGTGATAAGTCCTTGAAGGAAGACATTGCGGTACTGACAGGGAACACTAGTCTTGAAGAGCCATAACCTAGTTGTCAATAATGAGAGCATTGTGCAAGCAGTCAGCACTTCTCCGAGTCAGTTTCGAAAGAATTATGAGGACATTTAAGATTCTGCACAGCGATAGAGTTCCTCTTATCTCTTGAGTGGCGCTAATTGATTTGTATGATTGGTTTTAGCGAGTGACGTGCTCACTGGAAATCTGAGAACTTCCAGAAGTTGCAGAGTTCCTGCCAAGTTTCTTCCGAAGTTGTTCCATTTGGTCCTCTTCAAAAACGATGGCTTTCTGTTTCGTTGTGTACGGATGTGGGAGACGCTGGAGGCGGAGTTTAAGAGATCATGAAAGTGTGTGGGAGCGAAAGGAACGTGGTTCTTGAAAAAACGCCACGAGTGGTAGCGGAGGTGCCGTTTCCAGGCAGGGGAAAGTTCTGGTATTTCAAATGATGTAAAAAGGAACCATTTAAAATTATGTTTGTGTCTGTAGTTAATGTTATGTGTTTTTTTTGTGTAAAATAAATGTGTAGTAAAAACCCAAGATCTTTCGTATTACTGAACGATCCTGGAAACGACAGGTTCGTGGAAACAATCACATTGGCGCAGTCGACAGGATGTGTTCCGGATTGATACGAAATGATGGGATGCTAATGATGGAAAAGTATCTACAAAGTCGTGAGTCTGTATATTTTGATTGCTTCTCATTCCATTAAGAGCCAATTTTTGTTTTAATTATGTATGGTTTAAGGGAACTTTTGTTTTAGAATTTTCTTAAATTTCTTTGTAGGGTTTTGTTTAAGAAGTAAATATAATTAATAAAAACTGCTTAAATGTTTGAAATATCAAGATAAAAATAAATATGCATAATGTTTAATTTAATTGAGAAAATATATAAGTTTCGATATTGGTTTCGAAATATTATTGGTTATTGATATTTGTTCATAATGATTCAGAAAAGTTTTTTTTTCCCTCTAACTGGTGATATTATTAAAAATATATATAAATAATTTTGATTTATTAAGGAAAAATATTTTTGGAATAATCTGTTTATTAAAACAAATTTATAATAATGATGTTGTTGATAATAATAATGATGTTGTTGTTGCTAATTGTCAATTTCTTGAGTTATGTGCATTAATTTAAAAGATGCTGTATTATTGAATAGTAAATTGTTGAAACGTATGTTTGGTTTAATATGATATAATAGGATATAAATCTTTTTGTTTAGAATTTTCATTATCATTTTGTTGTTTATTATGTAAATGATATAAGTTTATGGAATAAGAAACTATTTCAAGAAAGTTTAAATGCTTCTAAAATGTTTATTGTTTTGCATTATCAAATAACGTGTTCAGAACTATTCAGTATTATAAGGTATATTAATTATTTACTATGATTGTATTTAATATTTATGTAAAGTAACCTAGATTTTAAATTTTGATTCAAAACCGAAAGTGTGAAACATTTTGAAGAGGGGAAGTTTTGAATTATTTTATATTTCGAAAGTAATTGTGCTTGCAACTATTGAATAGATTTTTGGTTATTTCGATAGCTCTGCTTCATATTATTTTAAAGTAAAATAGTATATACAAATAGTGATGAACATAAATACATGTTACTAAAAAATTATTTAATTTTTTTATTGACTTAAGTTGTTATGCTTAATGATCTGCTGCGATAAGGATTTATTTAATTTGAAATGCTTAAACTGGTATTATGATTCGTATATGCAATTTTTTTTTAGCTTAATTTAAATTGTTTTCATTCATTAATGTGTATTATATATAATTGAAGTTTTATATATATTAAGTGTATTACAGTGTGTTGAATTGAAAATCGAAACTATAAATTTTTAAATTAAGTATTAAAATAAATTATTTAATTTTTTTGTGCACTAAGTAAACGAAAGTGTTTTATTGATAAAACAAAAGAAAGATGATTTGTAGGATTTTAAATGTTTTATTTTGAATAATTGATAATTAAACGTTTGGTAATTTGCGATAACATTAGTTGTTAAAATGGCTTTCGCATTCTTGGGTAAAGCTCGGAAGGAGGATCTGTTAATATTGGCTAATGAGTTAGGAGAACAGATTCCTCCGGACGCAAAAATAATAGATTTAAAAAATGTGATTACACAATCTAAACATTTTGAAGAGTCATTTGTTCGAGAATTAATAAATACAATAATTTCCGATCGGATAGAGAGAGAGAAAGCCAAAGAAAGGCAACGTGAATTAGAACGAGAACGAGAAGAAAGGCAACGCGAATTAGAACGAGAAGAAAGGCAACGTGAGCATGAAATTAAAATGCGTGAATTAGAATTAAAAGAAAGGGAAGATGAGAGCAATTCAGGAAGCACTGTCGAATATGGGCGAGATAAATTAGGAAACGCATTTCTAGGTTATTTAAATATAATGAAAGGGGTAATTTTAGATCCCCCGGAACGAGCCGAAGAATGGCCCTTCTTTTTCCATCATGCCGAAAGGATGTTCAAGCTTTATGAAGTACCCGAGCAGTATGAAGGGAAAATTATTTTACAGTGTTTAAAGGGTCGTGCTAAAGGAATAAATGCTATGTTGTCTGAAGAAGATTTAGATCAGTATGACAAAATCAAAAATTTCATTTTAAGGGAACATAGAATAACCCCCTTACAACACAAGAAGAATTTTGATTCTTGTTATAAATTACACAATGAAAGTTATGCTCAGTATGCGTCCCGGGTGGAAGCTGCATTAGAACTGTATTTAAAATCAAGAGATGTAGAAACATTTGCTAAACTTAAAGAGCTTATTGTAGCTGATAAAATAAAAGAAACTTTACCTACTCATGTAAGGTCCCAAATATTTTTGAAAGAGACTGAAAATTGGCTTCCAGTCCCTGAATTGGTGAGGGAAATTGATAATTTCTTAGTTTCGATACCAAAAGGTTTCACAAATAATCCCCACAACTATACCAAATTTATTCCTGGCCCACATGGGACAAAACAGAACGAAACTGTAAGGAAACCTTTTTCAGCTGAAGTTAGAAATAAAAGTTTTTTTGAGAGGAAAGAATATTGTAATTATCAAAAGAACCCAGATCCACGACCACAGAATCGTTTCGGAAATAACACGGCGAGTTGCTCTCCAGATAAAAAGGTATTAAAGTGTTACAAATGTCAAGAAGAGGGTCATTTGAAGAAATTTTGCCCACAAATGAATACAGTATCTCAAGTTTCTAATAGAAGTGAAACTGAAGTAAGCAAGAAAGGGTTAAATGAACTTTGCATTAAAATAGGTAATGCAAGTTTCGATTGGGAAATTCCAATCAGCGAAAAGGATGGTGAGCTTTTACGAGTTGATTTAAATATAGGAGATAATAAGTTTCAAGGAATCATTGATAGTGGTGCGGAAATTACAGTACTGCGGAAGTCAGTGGTGCCAGAAGAAATGTTGCAGTCAAGTGGGAAAATTTACTTGAGGCCTGCAATTGGATCTCCGGTTGAAGGAAAGCTTGTTTCTGTTCCACTTAGTCTTTGGTCAGCAGATGATGATATCAGGCCGTATATCATGGTGCATGCTGCGGTTGTTGAAGGATTGCATGAACAAGCTTTGATCACTCCTAGAGTTTTCAGTTTGTTGAAAGAACAAAGAAGAAAATATCTCGGAGAGGAAATAAAAAATATCCACGGGAAAGAAATAGTTTCGAATACTTTCAATGTGGAGGGAAGGAAAATAGAAGCTCACAAGGAAATAGAAGCAAATCAAGGAACACTTGATTTAGAAAATTCTGAAGTAGAGGTTTCGACTACTCCAGTGGAAAATAGCTTGTTAAATGAAGAAATAATCGCTATTAAGGATGAAGAAAATAATACTCCAATTTCGCAAGCAAAGATATTAAGAAATGAACAGTTGTCCTGCGCTACATTAAATCGGTGTTTTGAAGATGCCAGACAGCGTAAGAACAATTACTGGCTGGAATCAGATTTACTGTACCACACAGGCAATGTGGCAGGACAGAAA
This sequence comes from Latrodectus hesperus, assembly GCA_037975125.1. Classification (NCBI taxonomy): domain Eukaryota; kingdom Metazoa; phylum Arthropoda; class Arachnida; order Araneae; family Theridiidae; genus Latrodectus; species Latrodectus hesperus. The sequence continues at coordinate 14,068 of JAJQOW010001792.1, read as the reverse complement.
TATGTACAGCTTGTAGTTCCTGATTGCAGGAGAAAAGAAATTTTAAAATTGGCTCATGAAACACCAACAGGAGGACATCTTGCCTCTAGAAAAACCAAGGAAAGAATTGCGATGTCTTTTTGGTGGGAAGGTATGCCAAAAGATGTCAAACGTTGGTGTGAATCTTGCCACGATTGTCAATTGCGGAGGAAAACCAAACTGAAAGACAGAGGACCTATAGAAGCTGTTGGTAGACCAGAACTACCCTTTCAAGTAGTGAACGCTGACATTTTAGGGCCTATTGAACCTAAATCTTCTAGGGGACATCAGTATGTATTGTGTGTTATGGATCAGCACAGTCGGTGGCCAGAAGCAATTCCTATTAAATCTTTGACTGCAAAAGCGACGTGCGATGCTTTTATGGAAATTTTTATGAGGACTGGCATTCCTCGAATCATTGCTATGGACAATGGAACAAATTTTGCTGCCAAGTTAACGCAAGAATTTCTTAAAAGATTAGGGACTGTACCAAAATTCTCTACACCAGGTTACCCACAGAGTAACGGATTAATAGAAAGATGGATTGGCACAATGAAGTCAATGTTACATCATGCTATAAGGTCGCAAGGTAGAGGATGGGACAAACAGCTGCCTTTTCTCTTATGGGCATATCGTGAAGTGCCAAACGCTACTACTGGGGTCTCACCATATCTACTAGTTCATGGACGCCCCCAGTTGGACCTTTAGCAATTTTAAAATCTACATGGGAAGATGAAGTTGTTTTACCTCAAGGTATTGGTGAATCAATCACTGATTATCTTCAGAAGGTTCGAAGTAGGTTGCAGGAAGCTGTGGAATACGCTGATGAGCATACTAAAAATCAACAGGAGAAATATGTACATTATCATAATTTGAGATCCAAATCAAAAGAATTATCTATTGGAGATGAGGTTATTGTGTTGATTCCAGACTCTACAAACAAACTTTGTTCTAGGTGGAAAGGTCCAGGAGAAATTGTAGAACAAAAATCACCACATTCTTATGCAGTTAAGCTACCGGATGGAAGCATCCGTCATCTGCATCAGAATAAGCTAAGGAAATATATCCAACCGATGAATACGGTGGGTATAATATATGAAGCTGATGAAGATTTTGGGGAAGTTAAACCTGTACCTCTAGGAGGCCTTGGAGAAATAAAGGACTGTTGGAAACAGCTAGAAGAAAAGACAGAATTGTCAAATCTATCTCCGAAGCAAAAGACTCAGCTTTTAACAATTCTCAAAGACTACAGAGTCGTTTTCAATGGTGAATTAAAACGAGCTAAAGTACAACCGCATAAAATAACATTAAAAACTGGAATCGAAAGGAAACAGCCTCATATTTACCGAATACCGGAATCACTAAAACCTCAGGTGGAAAATCAAATAAAGGAACTATTAAACAAGGATTTAATAGAACCATCTTCTGCAGAAATTGTTTATCCTCTTGTATGTGTCGCAAAGAAAGACGGAACGATTCGACTATGTGTCGATTATCGGGGACTAAATTCTGAATCTAAAATAGCTCCATTTCCAATGCAAAATTCAGAAGAATTACGATTCAAAGCTGGTGCGGCAAAGTATCTATCAACTTTAGACATCCTTAAAGGTTATTGGGAAATTCCATTGGATCAAGATAGTCGAGAATTAACGAGTTTCGTTTCACCTAAGGGACAGTATCAGTGGAAAGTAATGCCATTTGGACTTGCAGGTGCTCCAGCTACTTTTCAGAAAACTATGAATCAGATCCTAAGACCTCATAATGATTTTGTTGAAAGTTTCCTGGATGATATCATAATTTATTCATCTAGTTGGGAAGAACATTTGAACCATCTAAGAACGGTTTTGAAAACATTAAAGCAGTGCAATTTTAGCGCAAATTTAGCAAAATGCACATTTGCTAGATCAAAGGTAAAATACTTAGGTCATATAGTTGGATCAGGAGAGCATGGGCCCGATCCGGATAAAATTGCAGCTATCAAAAACTTAAAATCGCCAAGAACAAAGAAAGCCTTAAGATCAATATTAGGACTGTTTAACTATTATAGGGAATATGTGCCTCATTATGCAAACATTGCTAAGCCATTAACAGATCTGACCAGAAAATCTGTACCAAATGATATCCCTTGGTCTGAAGAGACAGAAAGGGCTTTCATCTCATTGAAAGATAGTTTATGTGCTGTCACTTCATTGTCAACCCCTGATCTAAATAATCAATTTGAACTCCACACAGATGCTTCGGTTACTGGCATTGGAGCATGTTTAATGCAGAGAGACACAGATGGAAATCCTAAGCCTATAACCTTCGCCAGTCAGAAATTAACTCCAGCGCAGACTAAGTGGAGTACCATTGAGAGAGAAGCATATGCTGTGATATGGGCACTTGGTAAGTTTGAAGCATGGACTTACGGAACTTCCATAAATTTATTCACAGATCACAATCCTCTGAAATACCTTACGGAAAGCATCCCGAAGAATGCCAGATTACAGAGATGGTCACTGGCTCTCTCTCGCTATCAGGTCACAATAGCTCATAAGCCCGGTAATAATAATGTTATCGCAGATGCCTTATCAAGGGTTTATGAGGATGATTAATTTTTTTTTATTTCTTTTATTATAAATCTAGCATAAGAAATAGTAAAATATTTCTGACATATTATAATATTCATATTTAACTTTATATAAGATATTGTAGTTATTTCGATTTGTTTTGGTTGTTAATTTTCATAAGGTTGTGTGAAAAATATTTGCATAGTTATTTTTTTTTAATGTTAATATTGATTCTTATTTTCTTACATTATAATATTGTGTTGTAATCAATATAATAGATATAGCAGTAGTATAGGCTGTTTTCCTTTAAAGATAATATGAAAGAAATGTGTAAGCTGTAGCATGTCAGCAAATAGATTAATCGTTAAGTTACATTTAGAATTTTGGTATTGTTGGCTCTTGGTGGAATGGTGATGAAAGGTAAAAGAAACATTCTAGGATTCTTCGTAGTTTCCATTCGCGGGACAAGGTCCAGCAATGGAAACTGGAGGGAAGGTGTCAATAATGAGAGCATTGTGCAAGCAGTCAGCACTTCTCCGAGTCAGTTTCGAAAGAATTATGAGGACATTTAAGATTCTGCACAGCGATAGAGTTCCTCTTATCTCTTGAGTGGCGCTAATTGATTTGTATGATTGGTTTTAGCGAGTGACGTGCTCACTGGAAATCTGAGAACTTCCAGAAGTTGCAGAGTTCCTGCCAAGTTTCTTCCGAAGTTGTTCCATTTGGTCCTCTTCAAAAACGATGGCTTTCTGTTTCGTTGTGTACGGATGTGGGAGACGCTGGAGGCGGAGTTTAAGAGATCATGAAAGTGTGTGGGAGCGAAAGGAACGTGGTTCTTGAAAAAACGCCACGAGTGGTAGCGGAGGTGCCGTTTCCAGGCAGGGGAAAGTTCTGGTATTTCAAATGATGTAAAAAGGAACCATTTAAAATTATGTTTGTGTCTGTAGTTAATGTTATGTGTTTTTTTTGTGTAAAATAAATGTGTAGTAAAAACCCAAGATCTTTCGTATTACTGAACGATCCTGGAAACGACAGGTTCGTGGAAACAATCACACTAGTACTATGTACCTTTGATACAACACAGATAGACCACACACTACACCACACCCAAGCCCCAAATTGGAACAAATTTACGAATTTAATGAACAAAAATTTTAACTACATGCAAAATATAAACTCAAAATCTGAAATTGAGAATGCAGTACAAAATTTATCGGAAATCATTCACAAGTCACATGAAAACACGGCAAAGAAAATTAAAAATAATGACAATACCTCCTTTCTATCCAATGAAATTAAGAAAAAAATTAAAAATAGAAATAGACTTCGAAAGATCTGGCAAAGGAGTAGAAAAACAGAGGATAAAAGAAATTATAATAGATATAATAATAATCTTAAAAAAGAAATCAAATAATTTAAAGAAAAACAATGGACAGATCATATAACTACTTTAATGGCTTCAGATGGGTCACTATGGAAAGCGGTAAACTTTCACAAAAAAAAATAAATAAAAATCCTACGATACCTCCCTTAAATGGGGAATCAAGTATTATTTATACGAACAAGGAGAAGGCCAATAAATTAGCAAGCAATTTTTCAAAACAATTTACTCCTAATAATATTACTGATGCAAACGACACCGACGAGAAAAACAGATATAGAAAATGAAGTTCACCAAATACTCAATACCAATATAATCACAAATAATATAACTAATATTAAACCAAGTGAAATAATCTCATATATAAATAACATGCACCCCAAAAAAACACCTGGCTTGGATAAAGTGACAAATGCAATAATAAATCACCTCCCAATTAAAGTGATATATTTCCTAACTAAAATATTCAATAAATTAATTAAACTTGATTATTTTCCTTTATACTGGAAAAAAGCTATTATAGCGCCAATATTCAAAGGTGGTGGGAAAAATCCCAGAGACTCACTAACATACCGACCCATCAGTTTATTATCAACAATTTCAAAATTATTTGAATATTGTATCAAATATAGATTACAGAAATTCATCAACGAAAATAACATTTTAAACAATGAACAATTTGGGTTCAGAAGCAAGCATTCGACAACGCATCAACTGCTACGAACTGTCGAATTTATTACTGAAAATATTAATAATAATAATGCTATAGCTACACTTTTTCTGGAAGTTGCGAAGGCGTTTGACAAAGTATGGCTTAATGGACTCATATATAAACTGAACAAACTAAATATACCCATAAACTTTATTAAATTAATTAATAGTTATTTAAAAGGCAGAAAATTTGCGTTAAAGTTAATAATGAATTTTCAAAAGACTTTGATATACTTAGCGGGGTATCCCAGGGCTCAATTTTAGGGCCATTACTCTTTTGTCTTTATGTTACTGATATACCCAAAATTAATGAAATTAAGATATTTATTTTTGCTGACTATCATGTCGTCAGGAAATTGCAATTAACTACCCTTTATCCACTGCTAGCCCCCAAGTCAAAACTCTCGCTAACAAATAAACTCCTAATATATAAAGCCTACCTCAGACCGATAATAACCTATGCTGCTCCAATCTGGGGAGGAGCAGCTGATTCAAATATCAATGTCTTAGAAGCCCAGCAAAGCAAAATACTTAGACTTATTACTAACTCAGAGTTTTACTTTAGAAACCACCAAATAAGAGAGAACTTGGGAATCCTGCCCCTAGCCCGCTACCTTAAATTTCTTGCATTTAATTTCTACCATAAATTATACACAATCAATAATAGTGAGATTCAGGGTATTGAACTTTACAGTCCTTATGACCTAACGCATTTCCATAGGCCCAGAGCAGTGTTGAGAGTAAAACCTCTCACCAATATCTCCATTTATTCAAATAATTTCAAACGGAAAAGAAAGAAGAATAATAATTAATGGAAATCATATCTCTACCTAAATAAAATCTTGTGAGAAACCACATTGTAAATAAATCGTGTGGAACCTGTAAATATCTCAGTTTTATGTAATCTTAAACAACTATGGATATGTATCATTCTTTGTCATCCGTTGTAAATATTCTAACGGAACTTTGTGTTTATCAAGAATTATTGTCATCAACCTGTGTTTTTCCTTTGTAACTCCTTGGTAAATATTTTAACGGAATTTGTGTGCTTCAAAGAATTATTGTATTCATCCTGCATTGTATTATATTTTCCTACGTAAAAAATTTTATATGGATTTTATGTGTACAAAGAATTATTGTCATCATCTAAGTGTCTATTACTAGGATTACTCAATTACTTAGTCCAAAAACACAAGTCATGCAGAGTGCATCCAGTGGGAGCACTTACCTCAATAGTTTTGTATTATTCATTATTGTATCTTTATTTCTGATTTTTTAATCACCAAGCCAAGACTATCCAAGGACTCCAATTCATTAGAAAACGAGGTACATGGCCGGAAGGCTACAGACCTCCCTCAATTAAAGACGAAATTGCAATGAAACCGCTGCAGCACCCATTAAATACTATACACCAATACTTGAAAAATGGAAGATCACTATAAATCCTGATATCTCAGTTCTATTCGGAAATAAGAGGAAACATACCCCGGAACTGGAAATCAATAATTCCATGGTCAAAAAAGTGAAGTATTTGGGGGTTACATTAGATCGTAGAATGACCTGGTTCCCTCATATATCAGAAACAATAAAAAAATGCAAACAAATGGAGGCAGTCCTTTACCCTCTAATCTCTAGAACATCGAAACTAACACCTGAAAATAAACTATTAATTTATATGAGCTTAATTAGGCCAATTTTAACTTATGCTGCGCCTGTTTGGGGGTATGCAGCAGTTAGACACTACAATAAAATACAATCGTATGAAAATAGAATAGTAAGAATGTCGGTAAACGCTCCTATATATTTCAGGAACGAAAACATATTTAGGGAATTCAATATAGAAAACATCTCCAAATTTATATTAAGAACTTCAACAAATTTCTATAATAATTTGATTAATATACCAAATCCGTTAATAAATACACAGCCAGATTACAACATAAATGATTCTAAAAACAGAAGGAGACCGAGATCTATTTTTCGAAACACAAGATAACAATAGAAATTAATCGCCCAATCTAAGGCTTTATAACATTTTTGACAATAAATTAATAAAATATCGTAACACTTTAAATTCTTCCTTAAGTATACATTATCACTGCAATTATTTGGGTTGCACTATAAATTTCGATAAAAGACTATTAAGTCTTTTACATGTTTAAAACATTGTATATATTGTAAATATTATATAAATCTGAAAGGAATTGTTGTAACATTGTACTCAAAATATGTAAATATCAGAAATGTTATAAATAGTATTGTAATATATATAAACAGAAAACTTGTATATAAAGATATTCAACTTTGTAATATTACCAGGCAATGGCCTGATGTTCTTGATAACTAAAAAAAAATTCTCTGTTAAACATCATAAAATAAAAATATATGTATTTATAAATATATATAAAAATTATGTACTGTTAAAACCATGTTGTCCCCAACTGTATTATGACCCTGTCGGTTATTGATAAAGTATACTGCTTGTGCGCGAATAACTACCAATATGGATGCTGGCACCCATACCAGAGGATACCGGTTCGATCCCCCTGCCCCGTTCTAGATTCTAAATCTTCAAAATATAAACTCAAATTAATCAAAAATTATGACTAACATATGTTAGGAAATTATTTAAATATTAATAGATTGGAGATATGTGCCCCCATTTTGTTTTTAGAATTTGAATTTGTTTTTAGAATATTTAATTATTAGTAAACAATGTTAATTTTTCTTTCTTTCATTGAATATTAATAGAACATTTTATTCATATTTGTATAATTTTAATGTGACACTAGAAATTTAAGCATATTTTAAAAATGTTGTCTTTAATGAACACGAAGAGCATTTTAAGACTGACAAATCTAATTATTCAAATGAAAAATACTCAAAAGTTACATCTATTTTGTAAATTTTTGAAACATAACATTGAGACTCTGTATTAAATAAAGCAAGTTATGAACAAGAGTTTGTAAGTTGTTGATAAAATTAAGAATCATGCAATCGTGTTTCATGATAAATGTTCACTGGAGCTCCGGTCACCAAATGACCAACCATCGTCCATAGTCCGAGTCTTGGCGGTGAGAGCCAATCAGCAGAGAGCTGAGGGGCAGAGCAATGAGTTGGAAATTTTTATTCTACTTCAGAATAGAGGAAAAGTTGGAATAAAATTGTGATATACAGAGTGAAAATATTAAAAATAAGAAATAATCCTAAATAAATGAAGAGTAATGCAAGGTAAAGTAAGGCTATATACTCTATATACAAAAATTATATTAAATATATTCATCTAAATAATGTCTGGCGATTGGCCTATATTTGCAGTCTTCTATGAGATACTCATAGCGAAAAACTTGATTAAATGCACCATCTGTGCAGTTAATTCCTTTATCGTAGAATTTTTATTTAGGTTAGCAATATGCTCTATAATATCAATAATTTTCAGATCTTTTGAAATGTTTTCATACTGCAAATATAGTAGGGCGCCTTCGTAATTTTTCTAAGCATTTTATGTTAAAACACTCTAAGTTTGTGTTTGTCTCTTGGCGTAATAGTATTCCACACAGGTGAAGCATATGTGATGATGGGTCTTAACATTGTAAGGTAGAGCTGTCTCTTGAGTTTTAGGGTTAAATTTGAGTTTTTTCCAATTAAGTTGAATAGGCATCCATAAGCTTGATTGGCTTTTTTAATAACGTTATTGATATGAGCAGTCCATGAAAGTTGAGTAGTAAATGTTAATCCAAGATATTTAATGGTTTTTACTTCCGGAATGATTTTATTGAATAGATAGAGTTTATTATGTTGAAGTAATTTTATTTCTCTTTTTCTATTAAATACTATAAGTTGGGATTTATCAGCATGTATATTTATTCTCCATTTACTGCACCAGTTTTCGATGTTAATTAACGCATTTTGAAGTTTATGAATAGCATTATTCGGCCTCATAGAATCAACTATAATAGCAGTGTCATCTGCGTAGAAAGCAATTTGAATTGAGTTATTGCCCAAACCGGGGAAGTCATGGGTGAAAAATAGGTATAAGATTGGGCCCAGGAAGTTACCTTAGGGGACTCCAGCTTTGATGTTCAGAGTAATATTTTCATTATTGTATTTAATATGGAAGAAGCGATGAGTTAGATTTGAGGTGATGAGTAATATTATATCAGTGTTAATGTTGAGTTTTATGAGTTTGTATAGTAGGCCTTCGTGCCATACTCTATTGAAAGCTATTGCTACGTCGAGCATGACCATAGCTGTATACACATTGCGATGAATATTTTGACCTATAATCTCAGTAATTCATATGAGTTGTTTAACAGTTGATAAGTTGTTTCTGACGCCATATTGTTGTTTCGGAATTAGGTGAAGATAACATTTAATTCTATTATAAATTATTTTTTCAAATATTTTTCCTAAAACTGGAAGCAGGCTGATAGGTCTGTAGTTTTCAGGTATTCTGGGATCTTTTCCAGGCTTAAAGAAAAGAATTATGGTAGCAGTTTTCCAGGTTGTAGGAAAATATAATATTTTAAGGCAGTTGTTATAAATATTAATGAGTTTGCGAATAAAGTCCAATGGTAAATATTTGATCATATTGTTGGTAATATTATCTTCTCCTGGGGCTTTTTTGGTCTTTAGATTTTTAATAATTTTAATTATTTCATCATCATTTGTTAGTGTAATGTTATTATGAGAACTATATTAGCTTGCCTATAGTTATGAATAAATGAATTAATATCGTTGGTGAAGGACTCACCTGTGACTTTGTTTGGTGGAAATTGTAGAAATATGGTATTAGCAAAGATGTTAAGTTTTTCATAGTTTGTATAAACTGGTCCATTTTGGCCATTAACACAATGATTAGTTGTTGTTTTTCTTCTTAATTGTTTTGCAAATTTCCATAAAAAGTTGTTTTCTGTGCTAAGACTTTCTATTTTAACTTGCCATTGTGTTTAGTCCTATAGTCTCTGCAGAGTTTTTTAATTTTCTTATTAAGTTTGATGACTGTAGTTTTGAGTCGTGGGTTCAAGGTTTTATGAAACTGTTTCTTGATGCGATTTCTTTCTTTTATGATTTCTTTTATGCTATTTGGTAGTTTTAAGTAATTTTCGTGTTATTTAATTTTATGGGTTGCTATTTCTTTTGCATGATTGATATTTTCATTGAATAAGTTTATATCATTATTTATTTTATTTTTAATTTCTTGATTATTATTACTATTGGGTTGATTATTGTTGATTAATGATTGATTTTCTTTGTTAACTTGATCTTGAAGAATATTATTATAGAGTTGACAGTTGGTTCTGAATAAAAATTTATTCGTAATATTTTTCTTTATTCCCAGGCATCCAAGAACTGGAAAGTGATCAGAAGAGAGATCATAGATAGTCTATGCTGATAGTGGGTAGCTGATATTTGTAAGAAAAATGTCCAAAATGTCTCCTTGGTGTGTATAGTGGAAGTGCGTAGGTTCGATTGGAGTAATTATATTTAAATTATGATTTTGTGCTATTTCTAATAATTTAGTTCCGTTTTTATTAGTAGTGTTGCATCCCCAGGTGCTGTTCTTGCTGTTAAAGTCACCTCCAGCATTTGTAGGAATATCTGCAGGTAGAATTTCCATAGTTTCTTGGTCTTGTAAATTATGCTTAGGTCTGTTGTAATAGCTAGTAATTTTGAATTTCAGATTATTTTCCAGGTTGATGATAGCTGAAGTTTCTTCAAAACCATCTCCTATTTTGCTACTATACAGTGTGGAATTAAAAGATCTTTTGATAATAATTGCGGTTCCTCCACCAGCATGATGTGTCCTGTCAGTACGATATACTTTGTAGTTTGGTACATTAAGACTCATATTTGGTCTTAAGTGGGTTTCTGTGATTATGGTAATCTCTATATTATGTTTATCTAGAAAATTCATGAATTCAGTAATTTTAGGCTTTAGGCTACGTGCGTTCCAATTCACGATTGGAATAGGTGAGAAATTTAAGCTCTAAATTGTCATTGTTGGTTGAGGTTGCTGTCTGTTGTGCAGCCATTGCTGCATTGAATTGTTTGAGCTGATTAATAAGATCTGTTATTCCTGAGTTTTTGATATAAGAGATTAGATTTTGTAATTCAGAAAAAATATTTTTTCCTTCATTTATAGTTTTTTGTTTTTACTAATGGCTTCATTTTTGTGGACTAATGCATTTGCATAAGATAGGTGTGGATTAGTGCTTGGAATAATCTTGCTTTTGATGGCCTCGACTTAGTTATTGTTGAGGTAATTTGATTTTGGAAATTTATTACAGCCACTATAGCTGGCAGGATGAGCTTCTCCACAATTTGCACATTTAGCTGGAGTGGACATGTCTTTTTTGCATTCTGAGTGGTGATGATTACCAGCACATGTCACGCATTTAACTCCGTGATGGCAGGAAGTTTGGGATTGATAGAACCCATGGCATCTGAAGCACTGTGTTACTCCTTTACGGCCTTTGTAAGATTCAATTTTGACCACCAGGTTAAAGATGTGTGGGATATTATAGATTTCTCTAGATTTGTCATTTTTCGGTAGAGTGACAATAAATAAAGGCAAATTAATTTTAACTCCAACTTTTTTGGACATTTGAGTTATATTAATGATATTAAAACCTTCTAGGTTGAGTTCTTTTGAAATTTCTTCAGGCGTGTAAATAGGTGGTAAATCTCTGACTATTTTAAGGTTTTTATCCTCAGGCAATATAAATGTGTGGTAGGAGGTATTGGCATCTTTTAGCAGTTTGGTTATTTTCCTATGATTTTCAGCACTTTCAAATTTAATTTTTAGTATTTCAGTTCCAGTTAATTTTCCAATGTAGCTAGTAATGTTGTTATTTTTTAAAACTTCTTGAATTTGTTTCCAATTGATATTTTTGTCCTTTATGATGATAGGAGGAATTCTGTTATTTCTTTTGGCCGGTTGAAATCCTTGATCATTTTCATTATTTTTTGATTCAGTTATTTCATTTACTTTTTTGTTAGGTATATTAATATTTTTTTCAATTTTCCTTTTAGTGGAGGTAGTTTTAACCTTGGTATTCTTTGTTGTTGGTAGTGTTGGGAAGTCTTCTGGTCAGAGACGAGGTCAACATCCTCGCTGTCACTAAGAGCTTCAAATCTGTTTTGTGTGGCCACAGAAAAAGAGGGCGGAGCTTTAACGCTCATTAGCGGTTTATCGTTAAACGGTTGCATTTCTTTTTTGTTTATGATAGTTGGATAGTATGTCTGTTAGTTTTGTTAGCTCTAAACTGTGAAATTTGAGTAAATCAATGTCCTTTTCAGTCATTTCCGAATTGCTAATTTTTTGAATATAATCAGTTGTTAAACGGATCTTGTAGCTTATTGCCTTAATTCCGATTCCAGATTCCAATTTACCCACACCCTTGTTCGCCCTGAAAAGGGCATGCCATCGAACAGGCGCCTGCGTCCTCAGAGGTCCCGTCTCCCTGAGGAGAGGGAGAATAGATTTCCATTTCTATACAGCAGAGGTCTTCAATAGAGCAAGTCCAGTATTTCCCCCAAGAGAGAAAATCCGAAAACTAGATGACTAATAAAACACTTCTTAGAAGCGTGCTTTATAAAAGGATGCATATCACTTACCATCTACAAACAGCACTTCACTGACGAACATGAAGCCGAGCTGGCAGTCGAATGGTTAGCGCTCTTGCCTTCGGTTCAACTGTTCGTGGGTTCGAATCCCACCTTGGGCATGAATGTTTGTAGTGGTTCGGGATTCACATTAAGCCGTAAGTCCCGGTCTAATTAGCCCTCGTGTGCAAAAAAACCGTTGAGCGACAAACAAATAAACAAGACAAACATGAAATTGAAAATTGAGATTCAAACAATCCGAGTTTTCACTAGACACGACACGATCTTCTCATCAACTGGACGAGATTCGACCTGAAAATCTTCCTTACAAAGTTTTGGACATATAATCTATCTTAATTTTTATTCTCAGTGGTGAAACTAGGAATGAAGAATCGAATACACTCACATAGGATTTCTTACTTTATGTAGCCGTTTATGAGAAGACTTTCACGTATGTTTAAAAACAAAATTAAACACTGAAAATATTAAAGAAGAAAAGTGTGTAATCATAATAACTATCACATTTTTAGAGCATATTCATATCTACGCGCTGTTTTATTTACTATTATTTATACTTACAAAAAATTTAACTAAAAATAAGTGTTTAAATAAAACATATTTTTCCTAAAGGAACATATATATATATATATATATATATATATATATATATATATATATATATTAATGCATTTGAAATAGGAATATTTCAACTGAAAAAGAAATTTACTGAGTTACAAGCAATTAAGAATCATACTTGTAAATTAATTAATTATTATTATATGTTATTTTAAACTTCAGTTTGCATTATCTACAGCATTTAAATTTTGAAACAAATAAATTCTTTAAAATATACATTAATAAATGTATTTTCTCCTTGAGATAAAAAGTTGGTATGTTTTTCTGATATAAATATTAAGCGTTCTTTTTATTTAAAAATTTCACAAAAAACATTTTTCTTAGATACAATTAAAAATTTTATTTGGTGATAAAGCAGGTTTAATTAGGTTTAGGTATGCATTAAATAAGCTACATCTTAAAAGAAATAAACATTTTTAGAAATATGTTTTATGAAAAAGCCATTAAATTCTTAAAATATTGAACAAGAAAAATGAGTAAGGGTATTAACTGTTACATTTTTTAAAAATAAGATTTTGTCTACTAAGTCGTCATTCAGAGCGTCAAATTAAGTTTACTCGAGTCAAATAAGTATCAAGAATGCAAAATTCTACTGTTTACTAAGATTTTATTCCGTGCATTTCCTTTAATACTGAAGCAACAGAAACGCTTGAATACGATCTCGGGTGCATGTAGAGGGTGTATCATAAATAGACTCGGAAACCTTGGTTTCGTCTTTGAATTGCAGCAACAGGTGAGCTGAATTTTCAGTGTGGTATTCCTCGTGTACATTGAACATAAGCTCAGAAAATCCAATCAAATCTAACACTTATTTGAAAATGCAGTTGTTTGGGTTTAGAAAGAAAAAAAAAAATACGAGAAAAAAAAACTGAAAGAAAATGAAATTTTCTGACACTTAATCCAAGAACTATATATTCAGAAAGCTAAAACCATTTTTTTAAAAATCTTTTGCCACCCAACAATAGTCAATCAAGTTATCCGATGCTTTTTAAAGAGGTTGGTTGGTTTTGTTTTATGGCGCAAAGTTCAAACATGGACATGCTGCGCCAAAAGATTTATTTACTTATTTATAATATTTTTCTCTGAGAATCTCAAAAATTAAAATTTTAAAAAACAAAAATAAATGTATATTTTAAGATTAAAACCTTTGTAAATATATATTACT
>JAJQOW010001791.1:0-33759 GCA_037975125.1 Latrodectus hesperus | reverse complement strand
CATATAACAGTTTTAAACCTTTCGCAAAAAGAGGTTGGTAGGTTGGGTTTTATGGCGCAAGGTCAAAAAACAGACATGCTGCGCCAAGAATAAAGTTTTAGAAAAATATTTTTATTTTATTTATTATTATTTTTTTCTTATTTTTTTCCATATATATATATATATTTAAACCCAAGCAACATTAAAATATTAAATCACAAAAACCAGTGTATAAGTTTTCTTAAAATATATATATTAAGTAAAATAAATCAAATATATATAAAATCTCAAAATGTATAAATATAAATCATATAAAATTTCAAATATATATAAAATCTCAAAATGTATAAATATAAATCATATAAAATTTAAGAAACCTATTGCTCTTAAATAAGCAAATAGGTTTTTGTGGGGTGGCTCCCCCAGCAAATCAAATAGAAGTAAAAGGTTTGTTTTAAAAAATTTAAAACGGTAGACGTTAAAAGTAGAACATGATATTAAAATATGATAAACAGTAAATGGTTCATCACACGCCTCACACCATGGATTTAAATCACTTAAAAACAAATGTTTGTGTGTGAAACGTGTGTGTCCGATACGAAGGCGAGTTAATCTAACATCAGCACTTCGTAACGGTAAAACTGATAATGAGGTGAGGGATGGGTAAATGGTATGTAATTTGTTGACGACCTGTAAGTTCCATGATTCCTGCCAAAGACCATATATAAAACTTTTTATAGCCTTTCTCACATCTGAGAGAGGAACCGATGGTAATATTGGATCTGATGCAGCCTTTGCAGCTGCATCTGCTCTCTCATTTCCTTCAAGACCCATGTGGCTTGGTATCCAACAAAATACAATTTCTTTTCCCTTGCCAGCAAGGGAATCCAATGCTTTAAAAATTCTCGACACAACAGGATGACAGATAACGCTATTGTTTTTCAAGGCTTCAATAATACTCATGCTGTCAGTATGTATACAATATTGATGATAGTCGTCTGTATTCACATGCTGAAGCGCGTAGTAAATGGCGGTTGCTTCAGCAGTAAAGATGGAGCAGGATGGATGTAGGCTGTAATTAAAATCTGTATAATTGGTAAAAATTCCACAGCCCACATGTCCTGCTGTTTTAGAACCATCTGTGAATACAGGTTTATATGATTGATATTGACAGCGATGAGAAAAGTATAGCTGTTGAAAAACAATAGGTGTTGTGTCGGATTTTTTGAATTGAGCAAAGGTATTTATAAAGGTATTTGTTGGTTCATACCAAGGTGGATAGAGAAATTGATCAATTGACTCTATCCAAACATCACATAGGTCTGTGAGCCAGAGATGTGATTTGGCTCTTGTGAGAAAAGGTTGGATGCTAAATTGTCGAGCATCATAAAGTCTTTTTAAAGAGGCATTAGGAACCATAGAACGTAATGGATGATCAGGGGTCGACATGATCTTAGTATAATAATTGAGAGACTGCTGCATACGTCTCAGGTCTAGAGGCAATTGTTGGCATATTGCATAAAGACTCTGGACGGGTGATGTGCGGAATGCGCCAGAACATATTCTCAGAGCAGAATGATGGACAGTGTCCAGTCTGGGTAAAACAGAAGACCTAGCGGATCCGTAAACAACACAACCGTAGTCTATGCGGGATAAAATTAGTGATTGGTAAACTCGGAGGAGTGACGTGCGATCAGCACCCCAAGATGTATTTGAAAGCACCTTGAGGATATTGAGCGATCGCTCGCACTTCTTCCGCAGATATAATATATGCGGAAGAAAGGTTAGTTTACGGTCAAATATCACTCCGAGGAATTTTACCTCACTGACCACTGGTATAGGTGTGTTGTTTATACAAATGACAGGATCATTGTGGAGGCTAGTCTTCTTGCAGAAATGGACACAATTGTTCTTGCTAGGAGATAGTGTATGCCCATTCTCAGCACACCATGCAGCAATTTTATTAACAGATGTTTGTAATTGTCTCTCAATTAAATTCTTGTTAGACCCTTCACAAGATATTTGCAGGTCATCAACATACAGAGTACCATGCACAGGAGGTGAAAGTTGATGAAGTATGGTACTGATATGAATATTAAAAAGTGTGACACTTAAAATACTTCCCTGAGGAACACCTTCAGGTTGGTTAAAAGTATTGGACAAAAACGTACCAATACGAACTTTAAAACCACGGGAGCGTAAAAAGTTTTGTATAAATATCGGCAAATTACCCCTAAAGCCAAAATCATACATCCTACGGAGAATTCCATAACGCCACGTACGATCATATGCCTTCTCGATGTCAAAGAAAATGGAAACCAGATGGTTCCTCCGCACAAAAGCGTTGCGGATTTGGGTTTCCAGGTAAGTAATATTATCAAGAGAGGATCTTCCTTTACGGAAGCCACTCTGATTGATATGGATACATTTGTTTCTTTCTAAGACATATACGAGACGGACATTGACCATACGTTCGAGAGTCTTACACAAGCAACTCGTCAGAGCAATTGGTCGATAATTTGAAGGAACAGAAGGATCCTTACCAGCCTTAAGGATCGGAATCACTATTGCTTCGCTCCAAAGTGATGGAAATTTATTTTCAGTCCAGATCCTATTGAACAGGTAAAGTAAGTTCAACAGGGAGTCTGGACTTAAATGGCGAAGCATTTGATAGCTGATTCCATTTGGTCCTGGGCTAGTATCATGGGCCTGCTGTAATGCTCTCTTCAATTCCAACATCCAAAATTCACAGTTGTAAGGCAAAGCTTGTCGATGGTTGAAACGAATTGGTGTTCGCTCAGCACGACTCTTTGTCCTTAAGAACGAAGGACTATAAGAGTCGTTGCTTGAGACGCCAGCAAAGGTTTCACCAAGGACGTTAGCGATGTCCTTAGGAGAAGTGTATATAGCAGCTCCGGATTTCAAAACAGGAATGGAAAATTCTCTATATATTCCACTGGCTGCCCTCACTCTTCTCCACAACTGTTTACTGGATGTAGAAGAAGTAATTGAGGATACATAGCGAGACCAGGATTCCTTCTGACTTCGACGACGTGTAATGCGAGCTAATGCTTTTGCTCTCTTAAAGGCGATGAGATTCTCCGTTGTGGGGTACCTCCGAAATAACCCCCATAACTTCCTTTGTTTTTATAAGTTTGTTGACATTCATTATTTCACCATGGTTTGCAACGCCGGTGTGGTAATGAGGAACTTTTTGGTACTGATGCATCAGCTGCATTAATAATTGTTTCAGTGACTTTAGATTCAGAATTATCAATATCATCGATCATAACCATTTCGTTATCAATATCTGCCAATTGTGTAAATAACGTCCAATCTGCCCGACTGTACACGTAAGTATGTAGACGCTGTTCTACACTACTACCTCCAGTCTGGGTGATGACGAGAGGAAAATAATCGCTGTTGTGCAGATCATTTCCTACAATTAAATTTAACAATGACAGAAGATATGGGGAACAAATGGCCAGATCGAGAGAATGAAATGTTCTTGTGGGTACATGGAAATGTCTTCTCATCGGTATTAAGCAGACAGAGATTATTATCTGAAATAAACCGCTCTATCTGCCGACCGCGAGAATTAGTATTATCATTTCCCCACAAAGAACTATGACCGTTAATGTCACCTAACAACAGAAATGGTGTTGGCAGCTGATCTATTAATGCATCAAGTTCCTCTTGGCGGATGACATCATGTGGTGGCAAATACAAACTACAGACTGTCAACAAGCATGATGTGTGAATTCGCACAGCTACAGCCTGTAGTGTAGTATTTAAATGCTGGGCAGTGCTGGGATAGTTGTTAGATGTTAATATGCAAACTCCTCCAGATACTGCACCATCGTCACCACAGTCTTTTCTAAAGCTTTTAAGCCCACGCATGGAAAAGTTATTGCTGGACTTCAGGAATGTTTCCTGAAGTGCAACACATGCGGGGTTGTAGGCTGAAATTATAGACTTGATGTCATCATGATGAGAGCGCAAACCGTGGCAGTTCCAAGAAACAAAGGAAGTTATTGTTGAATTTGAAAAGCTCCTATCCCGGAGATGGAAGGCATGTCATCTGACATCTCCTCGAGTAATAGATCTTCGTCCGAGGAATGTAGATATACGGTGTCAGCCTCCAGGTTTAAGACTTTACGGGTGGATATGGAGGGCCTAACAATGCCCTCTTTTGCGGATTTTAGTTTTAAAGCTTTTACGGCTTTAGATTTAGCAATCGGAGCTTTTCTGCGGGTAGTTGATGTGGAGGTCGATTTTGGCCTCTATACAGATGTAAGGGGTAATTTCACTATTGGAAGTGAAGAAGCATCAGTTTGCGTGCTAGTATTTCTGGTGATTTTTGCGGCGACAGAAGCATAGCTAACTCCTACTTGAGGTGTACGTGCGGTAACAGCACGTCTCGCCTCAGGATATGAACAATTGTTCTTAACTTTAGTGGTTGCGATCTCCTTTTCCAGTATCCAGATAGGACAACTCCTAGCGTAGGAGGGGTGGTCACCTTTACAGTTGACACACCTCTCCTTTGCAGTACAAGACGAGCTGTCGTGGCCAACTGCTGCGCAGCGAGTGCAAGTCAGTTTGCCTCTACAAGCCGCTTTGGAGTGACCAAATCTCTGGCACTGGAAACAACGCAAAGGATTTGGAATGAACGGCCTAACGGATAGATGCATATACACAGCTTTAATATGCTGCAGTAGGTCTGGCGTCGCAAATGTCATTAAGAGATGTTTAGTATTAATTGTCTGCCCATCTCGTCTGATAGTGATGCGTCTTACAGCACAGACCTTTTGATCTTTCAGATTTTCTAAGATCTCTTCCGTAGGCGTATTAAGCAAATCCCTGGCGGATATCACACCACGAGAAAAGTTAAGGTTCATATGAGGAGAGACAGACACCTCAATGTTAGCAAGAATATTCAAATTGTTTATAGCGTTAGTTTGAGCTTCTGATGCAATTTCAACCATTAAATCACCGGAACGCATTTTTCTTATGCTCTTCACTTCGCCGATATTTCCACTGATTGCTTTTTGGATAAGGAAAGGGGATACAATTTCAAAGGTACCCTCTTTCCGTTTTACAACATAAAACTTAGCTTGTAATAATGACAAAGAGTGCTCCCGTGGGAGGGAAGAAAAAGCATATGTTTCCATATTAGAAATGGAAAATTCGGGACCTGACGGCTCCCACCATTCGGGACCTGAATTACACCCACCACCGAGTCCAACAAGGGGAAGCAGACCAGCTGCACCAGTGCTAGCCAGGTCCTATACGCTCACAGTACATCCCTGAAGTGGCCTCCACCCTTAACGAGTCACTCAGTAGATGTACCGATTGCTTGATCCATAAAGCCGACTGATGTGCTGAGGACCACAACACACCTCCCGTTTACCTGAAGCAGAGGCCAAAGCAATGTGTTGGTCTCTGGAGGCCTCAATTACCAGGATCCTCCTTTCCAGGGACACGGGTCTCCACGCACGGCAAACACGTGGGTGTTAGTCCCCAAGAGAAGCTAATAGCAACAGAGCGACGAAAGCTACTCAAGGGGAGCCCTCAACCTCTTGCGAGGCAACCACACTGAAGGAGAAGAGGAAGAAAAAACAGAAGAGTAGAGGAGAGAAGAAAAGAAACAAGAGGACAGATCACTGGGGTACCTCGGGATTGTGACACCCGTATTTACCTAAAGAAGGTAAACCCCCAGAGGGGTTCGCAAAAAGAGGATCAGAGACAAGTTACATAAAGTCTTGAAAACATAAATTAATGGGTTTTCTTTCCCCCAATCTATTGTACATATTCTTTGAAAGTTGAAATGTGTATATACATTTATATTAGTTCAATAAATTCGATAAAAAATTTTTTTCCGTATTAAAATATCAGTAAATTGTGTTCATGTATCTTAAAAAGTGACGAGCATTTTTCTAACGTTTTCAAAATATTAATTAATAAATTAATGAAATTGAGGCAATACATTCTTTGGAAAGTGATTCAGATGGAAAAAAAAAACATGGAAATATCTCCAAGAAAAAGAACAAAGATAAAGGGAAGTAGTTACGGAATGCATTTAAGTGAAGAGCCTTAGTCTGCAGATACAAAACTATCATCATCGAATGAAACTGAGCTACGGAATTACAGATGTATTAAAAAAATAACACAAATTATCTACTTTAATCAATCAATCAATTATAAGCTGATAAACAAATGATAATGTTTGACAACAATGTTTAATTGTCGGATAGATTCGATAAAATATTGTTCAATAAATTGTGTGTTCATATACCTCGAATAGTCGTTAGCATTTTGATGGGGTTTCTTAGAAAAAATTTCTGGAATACACATTTTATGATGAAGATAAAAAATTAAAACTAAAAAAGAAAAGAAAAGGAAATATATCCAGAAAAATTAAAGACAGTATTTATGTGTGCTTCATATAATTAAAAACTTCCAGATTACAGATACAATACCATTATTATCGAATGAAATGAACTGTGGAATTAACAAAAATAACGAATGAAATTATCACCTTTGAACATAAAATTATCAATTAATATAAAATAACAAATAGATGAATAATGTTTGAGAGTAATTAAAACTTAAAATTAATATTTCTAAGAATTTTCAGCTTTTATCATATAAATAGAGTATAGATTCATACTGAATTTGTTGTTATGTAGTGAATGTTTATTTTGCGTAATCCATATACAATACTTTGTGTTTCAGGAAAAAGTTCATCTATATCAAAATTGTTTTTGCATAAGAGCATTCAGTCATTTTATGTAGAACCCCTACTCATGTATACATTTCCAAGCACAGTTCTTGATGTTAACGATTTTATTTTACTCATTGTCATGGTTTTGTGATGTAAAGGGCTTTGCTAACATATATAAAACAACTCAAAAGAAATAAATTTTACTATAACTCCTTAAAATGAGAATGAAAATTTGAAATAGTATAGGCTAGGAAAACATAGCTTTATAAATGTATACGGCAGAAAATAAATTGGTCTACTTGGTCCAGTTTATTGTTCCTTTACATTTCTTCTGTTAGTTGAAAGTTTATCATGCATGTGATATCGAATAGTGAATGTTATATTGTTTGAAATTATGAAATTTATTACGATCATAAGGCTATAAATCTTTGCAATTTATAGCAATCATAAATTAATATCACAGTATAATTTACTACATTCACATAAATTATAGAAAAACACGGCATTAAAAAATAATTAATTGAATTTTAAACTATGCAGATATATAATTTTAATTTGGTAACATTTTAATTTATCTTTACAAAGTTTCTAATTTGAACTTAATAGTATGAACCAGAGTGAAAAAGAGAGAGAATGAGTGAAAAGAGAGAGAGAAAGAAAAAAGAAAGAGAAAGAAAGAGCAACTATGATGTGTGGCGTGTTAAACAATTTTATGAATATGACTCATGATGACGCATAATAAGAACTACCTAAAGCAGCTTATTTTCCAAGACATTTAATGAATAGAAATCAAAAACACAAACTGAATCTTTAATTATATATTAATTTTGAATCATTGAAGTACATTTTCTAAAATATAAATAAACAGCTTCAAAATATTACTATAACATTATATAATTTGATATAATTATTTGATATAATAGATAATAATTTGATATATTATATAATTATAACATTATATACATTGAAAAATAAAAAATAAAATTTTAACTGAATTTCATATTATGAAATAAATTAATTAGTCATAGTAAGAAGAAATATAAAATACAAGTAATCAATCAATATAGATTAAAATGTTAAAATCCTACACCTTAATGATTAATATTGCAATATAAAGTGTGAAGTGGTGGATAAAGGGGCGTTGACAACTTCTGAGATTTGTGCAGTGAACCAAATGTGGACAGCATGTCAAAAATTGAAAGCCCATGCTCTGTAAGATAAATACAAAAATTACTGTAATTTTTGCTTAGATTAGTTTGAAGCAATAAAGCTTACAAAATTCGCATTTTTGATAATTTTTTATTCGCACACAACACACACATAAATGTAATTACAGAAATACACGTATCGAAAACGAATACATAATCACAGCTCTACTTCTCCTTCGTGAGCGGTCTTTTTTAGAACAACATTTTTCACCGCACGCGACAACAGCGGAAGTTAAAGTCGTAGTTGTTTTGTAGCCACAGACACCCCCCAGTGTCACAAGACACGACAAACGGTCTGGGAAGCGGACTCAACGACCCGACCTGGTTCTGGTTTCTTCTTTTGACGCCTCAGTTTGTGGCGAACAGTTCTCTGTCGGTTGTGATAGAGTCGAATCATTGACTACAAATGCTGGTTTTAACCGGTCAATGCAGACTGTAAGCTGAGTGCCTTTTCGCTCCGAAGTGTAGTACTTTGCATTTCTATCCAGTACGTTGAGAAGGCCCATCAAATGTGGGCTGTAGGGGGCGTCGAACAGCATCATTTCGAATGAAGACGTGAGAGCAAGTCTTAAGGTCCGCGTGCATGAAAGTGGACTTTTGTCCATGTCTTGAAGCAGGTGTCGGTTGTTAGCGACGCATGCTTTCCTTCAGAGTTTCGACAAACGCGCTGGAAGTGGCATCTGGTGATTTTACTCCAAAGAGCTCCCCAGAAAATCGTGGATTAGTGCCGTTTCGAAAGATGTCGCGCCGATGTCTTCCTTTAATGCTGAACGGAACCCCAAAAGGATAAATGAGAGCACGTCAACCCAACGCTCTGTCATGTGGCACTGGATGGCGGCTTTCAAGGGACGGTGCAGACGTTCTATCATTCCGTTTGCCTTTGGGTTGTACGCGGTGGTGCGTAATTTGGAAATTCCAAAAAGTTTTGCCAGCGACGCGAAAAGTTCAGACTCAAACTGTGGTCCTCTGTCTGTGGTTACACGGACTGGCACCCCAAATCGGGAAATCCACCCATTTGCAAACGCTCGTGGCACCGTTTCGGCTATGATATCTTCGTAAACAAAGGCTACTTGACAGCGTCACAAATTTAACTGCAACTGGATGTTTCGAATCCTTTAAACAACCAGCCGTCAAGATTATTATTGAAAATTCACGTTATCATTCTCTATTACGTTACTTCCCGGAAATTACTAGTCCTACTCCACACTTTAAAGAAATTAAGCACTCTACTGTGCACCATATTGAAACCACCGGGCCGCCCATTTACAGCCGTCCTAGACGGTTGCCTCCTCACATCCTTGACGCGATCAAAAGGGAATTTGAATTCATGGTCGAACAAGGTATTTGTAGGCCTTCAAAAAGTCCATGGGCCTCCCTTTGCACGTTGTGTCGAAATCCTCCGGAGGTATACGTCCGGTTGGCGACTATCGCCGTTTAAATGCTAAAACCCTACCTGATCGATACCCAATAATTCATTTACAGGATTTTTCACACGCGCTGCACGAAAAAACATATTTTCAAAATTGGATATTTTTCGCGCTTATCATGCTATTCCGGTGTTTGAGTAAGATATCACCAAAACTGCAATTATCACACCTTTCGGCTTATTTGAATTTTCCTTTCTAAATTTTGGCCTTTGTAATGCTGCACAGTCCTTTCAAAGATTCATTAATGAAGTTTTACGCGATTTACCATTCTGCTTTGCATATCTCGACGATATTCTGATTTTCTCACATAATCACGATGAACACGAATCCCACTTGCGCCAGATTTTTCAAAGATTAAGAGATTATAGAATACAATTAAACACCTCAAAATGTGAATTGGGTGTCTCTCAACTTTCATTTCTTGGACATTTAGTCTCTAAAGAAGGAACACAGCCGCTACCCGATAAAGTTAAGGTTATTCTCGATTTTGCAGAACCTAAAACTGTCAAAGACTTGCGTGCATTTTTAGGCTTAATAAATTTTTACAGGCGTTTTTTGTCTCGGGCAGCTGAGACACAATCTCAATATATCAAAGGTGTACAACTATTACTCAATATCTCAAAGGTGTACAAAAGAATAATAAACGGTCTATTGCGTTATCTCCGGAAGGCAAAAACGCTTTCCTTGCCTCCAGAAGCAACTTGCTGATGCCGCACTCTTGGCTCATCCTTCCGCTGCATCAGAGTTGGTATTGTGTGTGGATGCATCTGATTTTGCCATTGGTGGGGCGCTGCACCATGTTATAGATAATCACCTGCAACCGTTAGGATTTTTCTCACGTAAGCTTTCATCAACGGAGCAGCGGAATAGTGCATATGATAGGGAGCTTCTAGCCGTTTACTCGTCTATTAAAAATTTCGAATTTATGCTTGAAGGTAGACAATTCACTGTTTATACAGATCATAAACCATTAACTTTCGCTTTCCGTCAGAAATCCCATAAGGCTTCTCCACGTCAAAATAGACAGCTAGATTACATTTCTCAGTTTACGACCAATATTCGACACGTTAAAGCCGCCGAAAATATTGTAGCAGATGCACTTTCGAGAATCGAATCAATACGGGTACCATCACCTATCGATTATAACGATCTAGCCAAGTCACAGGACAGTCATGATGAGCTCAACTCCCTTTTACAAGGAACCTGCTCTCTCGAGTTACGCAAGATTTCCCTTCCTGACAGTAACGTCATGGTGTATTGTGATGTCTCAACCAACATCGTCCGTCCTTATATTCCTAAAAACTTTCGCTTCCAGGTGTTTCAAACTGTACACAACCTTTCCCATCCGGGGATACGTACAACCACAAAAATGGTTGCGAACAGATATGTTTGGCCAAACATGCACAAAGACTGTACACAATGGGCACGTGCGTGTATTCCATGTCAACGGGCGAAAGTGACTCGTCATGCTGGGAGCCCCATTGGAACATTTATTCCTCCAAGTGAAAGGTTCGAGCACGTGCTTTTAGATTTGGTACGTCCACTGCCTGTTTCCCATGGTTACTCTTATGCCTTAACGATGATTGACAGATTCTCACGTTGGCCGGAGGTTGTGCCAATCGAAAATATCCGTCCGGGTCACCACTGAAGCAATAAGGCTTACTTTTGTAGCCACAAGTTGATTTTTCCTTATATATGTGCCAGATTTATCCTTACATATTTGCTTCATATATTTTGCCAATCAAAATTTCTAAATACAGTCAACAGCTCAATACAAATGCTCTGTAAGATTTCAGCTTCTTGTTATGACAATAAAGTGATTTTTGCTTTTGTGGCTTGATTTTTCCTTATACATATGTGCCAGATGTTTCTTTAATGTTTGCCTCATATATTTTGCCAATCGAAATTTCTAAATACAGCCAACAGCACAATACCAATGCTCAGTAAGTGTCACAAATCGTAATACTTTTTAGAGTTTTAATCCTTTATTTAAAGCACAACATTGAATTTCACTGCACAAATACAAATAACTATTTACAAGGAATATTTAGAACGGCAGACATAGCCAGAAAACGTAACATGTTTTAAATCCGTAATCGAAACTGATAAAGTAAACAGAATGAAGAAGTTGCCAAACCCAAAAGTGTAATTAATAGAAATACAAACACATGAAACACTAACAGGAAGTTTTGATAATACAATGACAGTGGCAACATTTTCCCACCTTTTGTATTGCGTATAAACATTCACTTTGCAATACAAAACGTCACTTACAAAAATAATAATAATAACAAAAAGAAAATGTTATTCTTAACACACAGAAAATTAGTCATTAGGATAGTTCACAAGTCCAATCGTTTCACAGGAACAACTCTTCGACCAAAGCGGGTTTTCTTAATAGCCTGTGATTGTTCTTCCCGATGCTCATCAGCTTGTGAAGACGTCTTATTTGAATTAGTGGACCCGCGGTTGTTATCACCAGTAATATAAGTGTCATTTTCTATATATTCAGGTAGGACTTCTGATATTTCAGTCGGACTCATTTCTAAGGGAGAGATTCTTTGTATCGGTCAAATGATTTCTCCATTGGCTGTACGTAATTTAGCGACTCGGTCGATGTTATCTTTACCTTTAAATAGCTCAATAACACGTCCCAAAGGCCAGTTTAAACGTTTCGCATTGTCTGAACCAATGAGAACCACATCTCCAGGGAACAAGTTATGTCTTTTCGATGGTAACCTTTTATTTCTTATAAGTTCTGCCAAATATTCCTTTTGGAACCGTTGGCGTAATTGACAGCGTAGGATTTGTAAGTAACGAACGCGTTTGCGCAGATGTTTTGCGTCTACAATGTCCAAGTCGACAGTTTCATTTCCCTTTATATCTTGTATGAAGTCTGAAGGTTTGATAGCCCTCAACTTATTTGGATCATCATAAAGGTATGTGAGTGGACGTCCATTGACTATACTTTCACACTCGCAAAGCAAGGTAACCATTTCTTCGTACGTTACACAAGCCCGTCCTAATACTTTCCTCAAAAGCTGTTTAACGATGTCTATCATTCTCTCCCACCAACCTCCATACCATGGCGCAGCTGGTGGATTAAAATGCCATTTGATCTTTTGAATAGCACACTCAGCAATAATTTCCTCCCATTTTATAGTGTTGAGAGCTCTGGACGTTCCCAAAAAATTAGTTCCGTTGTCTGAGTACATGACAGAACTACGTCCTCTCCTAGCAAAAAATCGCCGCATAGCTTGCATAAATGCTTCGGTGGATATAGAGGTCACTAATTCTAAGTGTATAGCACGGTAAACTGCACATGTGAAAATCACGATCCAAGCTTTCTCACCTCTTTTCAAGAAAATAGGACCTGCTAGACCAACTCCGGTCAATTAATGTTGCCACTGTCGTCTGAAGAGATTCAATTTGGAACTCAGGTAAACTAAGATGGTGACGAATGCTGGCATTCAAGAGAAATGGACTCGAAGTTAGTCCGAAGACAACTCGACAATGTCTGAAGAACTGTAATTTTGATCTATCCTCAATATTCCACCACAAGAATCTCAAATAATCACGATCCTCAGGTCGGACACTCAACTGTAAGAAAGCTTGTTTTATATCAGCTATAACTCCTATTGCTCCAGTACGAAACATTAAAAGGAGGGGTAAATCTGCTCTGAAAGACTTGGTCCAGCACTTAAACATTCATTCAAAGATGCGTAACCTGATCGTTTGAAGGAAGCATCAAATACGGGACGAACTTTAGTTGTAGTATTTGATGGTTTAATGACTGGCCTATGGGGAAGGTAATGGCCGGGTTTCGAAATTTCATTTTCTGGTAAAGATTCTATAATGCCATCCCTTTGCCATTGCCTCAAAACATCATGGTAAGCCTCGAAAATATTTTCTTTTAGTAAACGTTTTGTTACTGAACACAATCTCGATTCCGCAACATCATACATATTATACACAGGTGGATGGCCAATCAACCAAGGTAAGGCGACTTCGTATCTGTGATCCTTTCTCTTAACTGTTTCTTGAAAATGGACTAAAGTCTCTTCTTCCAACAACTTCACAGCTTTATGTTCTGTGGGTTCGACAATACTTAAATTTTCTAATTCCCAAATCTTAGGTATTTAAAAATTTTGTAAACAAAAGGTTAGCATGTTTACTGTAGTTGTCTTCTTCTCACTTCCCAGAATACTCCATCGAAGGCTAGTTTCAATAGCAGATATACCTAATTTTAACACTTCGATTCTTCCGGTTAGTATTCTTCCAAGTACATCCCCAAGCAGCAATCTTATAGGAGGATCTTCTTCTCCAATATCAGTTAAGACAATGCCATGATTTTCAAGTTTAGCTAGCAAATGCTTATCACGTACTCTTGGCAGCATTGTGCAAATTTTTGGCTGATCAAGCACTGACACTTGGCAAGAAAACTCTTTATCGATTCTCTCAAGGTTGATTAAATAGCGATAATGATTAGCTTCAGGAGTTCGTCCTCCTCCAAATAAACCTTGGGATAAAACTTCCTTCCCTGTAGGTGAAAGTCTAAGTTCTCTTGCTAAGTCCTTTTCTATGAAAGAAAGATGAGAACCGTCGTCCAATAAAGCTCGTACATACTGACTTCCTCCTCCATTTTTCAATCGTAAAACGAGAGTTTTCAAATAGATCGGTTTTGTAGAAGAAGGAATCGTAAAGAGTGTGGTTATAGTTTCTTCCTTCTTATCTGTTTTAGGAGGAACATTACTTCTAGAGTTAGGCAAATCAGGACATAAGATTGCATAGTGTCTCTTTGAACAAATGACACACCGTACATTACTATGACATTTTTTAGCCATATGCCCTTGTTTTAGGCAAACTAAACAAAGTCCCTTCCGTAAGACACTTGACTTCTTTTCTTCTATAGTCATCGTACCAGCTTTACCACAATCTTGACATAAGTGAAAATTTTTGCAAAAAACGCGCTGAATGTTTCCTTGTGTTGCAGATATGAGAGCAGAAGCAGAAGGAATTTCAGGCTTTTCTGAATTAACTACTTCTTTTTTAACCTTACTTTGGCACCCAAATCCAGATCTTGCCAAATTAATCATTTCTTCACCATTAACTTCCTGCCTTAAGAAAGCCATAAGATTTTCCAAAGATCTTTGACTGTTTTCTGGAAGCCCTGCGTCTTTATTCAAAATGCTGGATGTTCTTTGCCTCTCCCAAGCTCTCAACACATCCTCAGGAAGGCAAGATTCCACTAGAGGCAATAAAAAATCTGCAAACTTATCTTTAGATCTACCTAACGTGTCTAACGCTCGTAGATGCGACTCTAATTGATCATATAAAGTTGTTAAATCAACACACTTCCGTCCACTAACGGCATTTTTCATTACCATCTTAAGTAATTCTCTTACGTAAATTTGAACTAGTAGATCTTTTCTCCCGAATCGTTCCTTGAGTAACTCAATTGCTTCAGGATAATTTTCAGCCGTAGGTGGGAAACTCTTTACTAAAGTGTCAGCTCTAGTTCCGGGTACAATCGCCGAGATCAAATATTGGAATTTGTCTTCAGGTGGTATGTCTTAATCTTCGTGAATTCTAGAAAACTGACTCCAGAATCCCAAGAAAGATTTTATATCGCCATCAAATTTCCTTAATTCTAACTTAGGCAAGCGATATTTTCGATCACAAGATGATTTAACCGATTGTGAATCAGTTTCGTTTTCGAAGTTTTCAATCTTCGATCTCAAAGATAAATACCGATCCTTATAAATTTCGGCCTCAGTAAAATCTTTAGAATACATATCATCTTTGTTTTCATTAAGCAACAGCTCAGAAATATATTCCTGTGTCGTATCTAAGCGTTGAAATTTATCAGTCAATTGCGTACTTAATTCACGAAGTTTAATAAATCTACTTTCGATTTCGTAATTTCCTCATCAATAGTCTTTGCAGTGATCGTAAATGTTGTGCGTAAAGCTTTTCGTTTCAATTTCAATGCTTCCATAATTTAAATACTTAAAGAAAGCAATCAAATCTATAAAATAATTTCGTACCTTGTTTATAGATTTCCGTTTAAATTTTTAGAAGCAGTCCTGTCGCGGACGCCAGATGTCACAAATCGTAATACTTTTTAGAGTTTTAATCCTTTATTTAAAGCACAACATTGAATTTCACTGTACAAATACAAATAACTATTTACAAGGAATATTTAGAACGGCAGAGATAGCCGGAAAACGTAACATGTTTTAAATCCGTAATCGAAACTGATAAAGTAAACAGAATGAAGAAGTTGCCAAACCCAAAATTATAATTAATAGAAATACAAACACATGAAACACTAACAGGAAGTTTTGATAATACAATGACAGTGGCAACAGTAAGATTATAGCTTATTATAATGAAGATACAAGGATTTTGGCTCGGGTAAGTTGATTCTTCATTATATATGTGCCGGCTGTCTTTTTTCCGACGTGTGAAACCGCTAAATACAGCCAACAGCCTTGTTATTTGAAATCACAGTCAACAATTTAGATTCACAATTGTTCTGGTATCGTTTTCTTAAAACTAGCGTACCTCCTCAAAAATGGCATTAGATCTTACGAAAATTATAATCTGCGTAGTTTAACATTAAAATTAACGTTCTCTTTAACCTTAAAAGTGGAATTTTAATGCTTGCCGCTTGCTAGTGTTCGAAATGACCAGTTTTGAACCGACTAGGGTTCAGATGTAAAGGTACAAGAATACAGCTTCTCCCCATCATTAGCATTAGTTACATCTGTTTAAAGACATATTCCTTTCTTCTCGGTTCTAATACATCAATAAATCTGTAAAAACATAATCATAATTCATAAAACATGAAAATAAACATACAACATAAATCTGTAAAAACATGATAGTAAGGAGAATAGAAATCACTTGTGAGCTAAAAAGAAGAAAAAGTTGAGTTTTGTATTCAATTTATTATTATTTTCAAGCTCTTTTAATTATTCCTTTTTTAAAGTGGTAAATATTTTTCATTAAATTAAAGCCGAGAAAAAATATTACAGTATGAAAATTTCTTCGTAAACTAATAAGTAAATTAGGTACAAAATATAATACTAGAACTTTTTGTTCCAGTACTACCCACTATTTAGATTAAATTTTGATTTATTTCAGCTTAGAAAATGTGTTTAATTTATTTCCTATAGCTAAGCTACTTTACATAAACATAAATTGAAGCAAGGAAATACTTTTCATTAATATTTAATATCAATTGAAATATATTATTTGATCTTGGAAGGAGATATTTAAAACATTTTCTAGTTTCTAAACACTATATCTTGAAATTAATTAATTTCTTTCTCATAAGAAAATATTAAATGTAATATTTCACTTTTATTATTAATGAAATTAATTAAATTGATTGATACAAACAGATAGAATGAAATTTTTTTCTTCTCTTTAAATTTTAAAACAACTAACTTTTTAATTTATCTTAAAGAATACGAAAACATAGTCTTAACTCGCTAAATTCTGCCCACTGAAAATTGTAATCTTATATTTACAAAACTATCTCTATAAACGATTAAAGTGTAAATATTATTTTAAAATTCTAGTTTTTTTGTATTGTCCTGTATTTCTCACTATTTTTTGTATTTTTTTTAGATTATTGTAGTATCTAATAGAAATCAATCACGAATGAAATAATGAAATAAAAATTTCCGTCACTACTATTATATTTTTTAGGATTGCTTACTCAAAATATTTTTAAATCTAAATAGCTTTAAAAAAAGTATTAAGATTGATCAGATTAAAAAATGTACATTTGACAGATCCTTTTTATTGTTTTTTAAATTATGTTTTTTGTTACATTAATATTTTACCTTACAATGTAAAAAAAAAATTGAAGTCTTTCTTAATATACTGGTTCTTTATGTTTCTACTTACATGATAAAGTAGTTCACGTAAATATTTTAGATTTTTTTATATTTTCGTTCCACTTACAGTGTAATATTTTTATCGTGTTTGGTTTATGAAATTTTTGTTCAGTTTTATATTATATTTATGATTATTTTCATTTCATACATTAAAAAATACTTTTTTATTTTACTTTTTGAGCTGAACAAAATATTATGAATAAGGTAAGCGATATTTTTATTAATAACAAAACATATCCAATTTATAATAATCCATGACAGTAACTTTTAATTTTCTATTTATCGGATGAGACTGAAATTTAATGGAATTTCAGATATTTTAAAGAAAAATTTCATAATCATATTGATAAAATATTTAATTGTTACTGGAAAAGTTGTAATTTTTATTATCAGGATTAAAATTGTACTTGGTAATTTTGATTAAGCATTTCATTAAAGTAAATTTACTTTATACATTTGAAACTTTCTTGAAATTTTAAAAAGGAACATTTTATTAAAAAATTATTATAATCTTAATATGAATGAAAATACTTCAAGTTGTATTTTAAATACGAAGGATTATGAGTATAATTTCTAGTTCCAGTGTTTGGAAGTTTTCACATTTTGTTACAATAAAAGCTTCATTGAAAAGTCCATAAATTTAAATTCTTTTGATAATATATATTGATAGATTATTATAAATTCTTATGCCTCTTATATGAATATATTTCATCATTATTACTTCTTTACGTTGGGTTTATAATTTTAATTGGTTTTATTCCTTTTTTCAATATGTTTTTTGTCACATCTACGCTTGTTTTTTGTTTTTGATACACCTATATTGACATACGTACACATATGCATCGTAGTATTCTTCAACTGGATATCAAATGGAGCTTAAAAATGCTTTCATCAAAACTTCCTTCTATGTAAAGAAACAAAATTGGTACTTACTTGAAATACTTTGAGCGGGCAGTATATAACCTTGCGCCACTGTCCACACATGGCATTAATATAGAAATACTCAAAAAATAAATGACAAAAATAATGTGAAATGCTTATATCATACGTTACGAATTTACTTCTAAGATGAAAGTTAAATAAATAATAATGAAGAAGACTGACTGAACTATACTGCATAAAATTTATTTTGTTAACTTTATGACAGAAATTAAAACAATTGAATGAATAAATTTTTCAAGAAAATCTTATCAAAAATAGGGAAAAGATTAAAGAGCATACTGGGAAGTTCAATCGCTAGTTGCGTTTTTTTGTGTATTTTATTTCTTTTAGTATTCATCAGCTTAATCGTTATTTCGGATTGCCGCATACCCACATAGGCAGCGGACATAAATATTGCCGCCCATTATTGATGACGGACATCACAGCAAGAAAGAACATCTCAGAACACCCTAATTTATATTTTGTAAACGTGTGTATATATACGTGTTTATATAATACAAAAAGGAAAACTGGTAGCTATTCTTCTAATACTTAGAATTGCATATATTTTCCTTTTTGTTATATTTTAAATTAATGGGACATAATAGAAAATATTAATTTTGAAAACTTCCGTTTAGATTCTAGTTTGAATTAAAACTGTCTTCGGCAAATATCAAGAGTTAAGAAAAATTCATTATATACTTAAACAAATATTTCACATATGCTTTATAATTGTCTGTTGATTAAAGTGTGAATCAAAATATACAATAAATTATAATAAATTAAAATATACAATAAATTAAAATATTTAATGATGCGAAAACAATTCAAGTATTAAATGTCGTCTTAACTCGATTATTAATGACTAGTAAATTTTACTTTTATTCTAAATGCAATTTAAAAAATTCAACAGATGTAAGCAAAATAAAATAAGTCTGGCTCAAACTTCATTAAATCCTAAGAAATAGCAGTAATTTTAAAATGAAATTTTCTTAAAGTTTAAAATTTAAAATATTTCATTCGAGTTACTGCAATATGAGCAATGCTATTTGACACACATTAAATTTTATTAAACTTAAAAGCAAATAAACTTATAATTACTTAAATTCACTCATTCATGCTTCAACAAAAAAAGTATATAAATCAGCAGTATAAAAAATTAGCTCTTGAGCTCTGTCTTCGTTAGGTTATTACTTAATGAATAATATTTGAGTCGTTCAAAAGCTATTCATCTTTTCAGTGATTTTTGGTTCTCGCCCCTTTTAGTAAAATACTGTTTTTTAACTATTAAATACCATTAAGTAGTTGTTTCTTTCGTTCCATTTGAGATTATACCTACACCACTTCATAAAATTCTCAGTAGTTTAAAATATCCATTACGCCAGATAACGGTTCATCTAAGTCAAACATTAATAATTGCAATATGGACGACTTTAGTGTGACGTCAAATTAGCAGCATAAACCCTAGCGACTGTTTCCAAGCAATCGTTATTAAGGGTGATAGTGTGACGTCAAAACCATCAACCGTTTCTAAGCAGTCGTTAAAGGCCAGAGAACTAGTAGAGTATCCCCCTCTAGAGGCGATCATTGCGACTTTCGAAAAATGCCCCCCCTCCTTCGATTTTAAATTACTCAGCGTAACTGTGTATAAGAAAACAGTAATCGTAATAAGAATTGATTAAAGATTCTATTTAAAAATATTTTACAGAATTAAAATTAAAAAAATAAAGTAGCAAAAATAATTTTATTTAATAACGTCTAGTTAAAAATAAAATAATGAATTTCAGTGATTTAAGCTCGAATGTTACAAATCATTACTACATAAAAGTAGACATAATTCCAAAAATTAGAACGATTCTATAATTTCGTTTATTGGAAATTTACAAACTTAACGTACAAAACTAGGAATTCTATGCTTGCAGAAAATAATTAAAATAAAATTTTTACTTTCATTTTTGTCCGGCCCTCTGCATGCACTGTAAAATCCAAAATAAATATAAAAGTCAGAGTTTAATTTCTAGCACGATATACATAGTGAAATACTAAACGAATATAAAAGACAGGATTGAAATTCCGGCACTATATCCACAGTGAAATAAAAAATGTCAATATAAAAGACAATATTTAATCCGCGCTACATCCGAAGTGAAATAAAAAAAATATAAAACAGGATTTAAATTGCCGCACTTTACATCTGATAAAAATACAAACAACTGTGACATTGATATGCTGAAGTGAAACTAAAAATACTGTTGCCACTGAAAAGAAGCATATATATGACGAAAAAATGATGTATAACAAGAGAAAAATAAAAACTGTCAACTAAAAAATCTGAGGAGTAGCAAAAACTGAATTTGGCAACACTATAATAAAAACAAAAACTCAAATTGCCAACACTACAATCAAAACAAAGGGCGCTTGATTTGGCGAGAAATCACCTAGAGGGAGATATCATACTTACACCCAAAAAATATTGTGATTTGTACTCAATCACTCTATGCATTAAGATGTCTTTGTACTTATATTTTTATATTATTTTCTACTTTTTAATATATTATTACCTATATTTTTTTCTTAATATCTATTAAATTTTATTTGTAAATAAAGTATTACTTCTCTTAAGATTGCCTATTTTCTATTCCTCACACAAACGTAGTGTTTAACTAGATTGATTCTTTAAAAAGATACATTTTTAATATATCTGAAACCACAAGAAATATTGTTATTTTCAAATGTTTTTTACTTTTTGAACATATAATGAAGAATCGTGATATTTTATTATATTGAAAATTCCTTATAAGAAATCTATAAATTGTGTGTTTATAAAAGCTGCGCATTGCTTATAACATAATTCATTGAAACTGTTGATTAATGCATTTAATGTTCAAATGTATGTGTTGTTTTTCATTGATTACAATTATGCGTGCTGTTACTTTTACTTTTAATGTATATGTGTGTTGTCACATGTTTATTTGGATGTCCCTAATTTTTTCTTATTTGTGAAACTATTATAATATTTTTTATGAGAACTAAAATCCTATATGATCACATTTAATTTTTTATTGAAATCATTTCTTCATTTTTAATACATTGTAACTGAATACATTACATATAGATGTATTACAATATGTTAATTTTGATACCAATTTTGCCGTTCTTTCTAGTGAAATAGCACGAAAAGGTGTAATTAAGTTCTACCATATCACGCAGTTTTTTCGTTCTGATTTAAAGATGATACAGAAGAGTGAAAATGCTGTGGAATCAATCAATCATTTAAAAGCATTAAATTATGATGATGTAAAAACTGCTTGAAAGTTTGGTAGAAGCTAGCATGAAAGATAAAGTTTATAAATTAGAAATTTGTTTAATGTTTAATCTTTTAATTTATAATGTATATATATATATAATTGCAAAAGTATATTTAAATATATTTTACTGTTAAAAAATAGATGAATCATTATATATTTCATCTGTTACTGTATATTTTTTTACCTTGAGTATATTAGAAAGAAATTAATGTAAACAATGTGATAACAAACAGAATCAATAAAACAACATTTTAAGAAGTTGTTATGAAGAAATTTTCAATAATTAAATGCATTACATTAAAAAATTCTATAAGCAAACTGTAAAATGTTTTATTAAAAGTTAGAATCATCTTGAGCTTAGATTTTAGTAATGGTTTCAGATCTACATGAAAGATATGGTTCTGATAGAATTAGATCTTGTGTACAAAAAATAAATTATGATTGAGAAGCAAAAACATTTCTTATATATTTACAAATTTTATTAAATATTTAAATCAAATTAATTATTATTCAATTATTGTATTTTACTGTATATAATCAGCTGATGTATTTAAATCTCAGAAGTTTTCGTTGTGTCTGTATTATATACCACAATGGATTATTTAATAAAAACATTTGCTGTTCTGTTTTGCAAAATATATAACAGATGGTATATATAACAAAGCTTTCTTTTAATATTATCATATATTTTTTTATTTTATATGACAACACATTATCTGCAGTATATATCTTGAATCATTCGTCGAAAAAATTGCCATGGATTATATGCTACTACAGATTATATACAGGAAAAATATGGTAATTGGAATAGCTATATTGATATGAAATAATTTAATTTGAATTCAGAGAGTTTATTTTTTGTTTGTAGATGATATTTGAAATAGACGGCAGGAAGGAATATAAGAGGAGCCGTTCTAACCGCGAAATAGCGTGAGCGCAGGTGAAGTAGCTAACAGACGATACCACGCCCACCTTGACTTTCAAGAGAAACGATACTTTCTTATTGAGGGCACTGTAAAAGCAAGCATTATTTGCGTTTAAATTACACACATCGAAATATAACTGTATCTCCTTTTCCTTATGTTCTCAGTCATTTAATCATTTGATACTTCTTTCGTACAATTTACATCTGAATTAGTATTAAAAAGTTCTGAAATTAAGTTTTGGTCTACAATGAGATTTTTATCAAAGTTCATGGAGAAGTTACTCACCTTCATCTAAGTTGTTAGGTACATGTTCTTGGTTTTCTTCACGTGTAGTAGCTTCTTTAATAAAATCTAACTGTCAAAATAACATGAACATCCTTTTTCAGTCGCATCACTTCAGATATAGATTGACAACAGCAACTGGATTGTTTCAATTTTCAGTTTCAATTTCATAAAGTAATTAGAAGACATGATCACAATAAAAGAATCTTATGCTATTTTCAATTGACGCTTTGGTTTTATTAGTATATAGGTAATAAAACGGGCTTCAGATTAGGCATGAAAAATTCCACACGAATTGTTTAAAAAATCCAATATTTCAATATCAGTAGTACAGTTAGTACACATTTCGAAGACTTACAATACGCTAATAAAGATCCTAGTTGATCCTCAACTATAAACAATGAAAACAATCTATAAAAAAATGAAATGAGGAAAAATAAACTTTAACAAATGTTGCATGAAAATTGTTCTCAAAAAGAGATTATTCAAAGTTTCAGTGAGTAAAACCTGAACTAAACTAAACTCTGTGGCACGACAGCCTGTTGGAGGGCTAAGGTTTACAGTGCCTATATCTGTTTTCTTGACCGTGGGCTCTGGGGCGAGAATCATATGTCCTGGTTATGTAGTCAGCCTAACCCGAAAGCTCCAGTACTTAGTTCCTAAGCATGCTTGATACTCGGTTTTATTGACCCAATGAAGGGATAAAAGGTTGAGTCTACCAGTGCTTTGGGTGTGTTTAGTTCGTAAAGGGGACTTAAAATTGTTATTGCTTTTACGAGACCATGTTAGAGACTAGCCTCTAAATCGTAATATCGTGAGTGTTCGTAAATTAGAAGTTAATAGAAACGAGCTTCTATTGTGTAAATAGCTCTTACGAAGATGTATTTATTTTCGTTAAAATGAAAGACAGTAAAAATAATATTAGTACGATTTTTTATAGGAAACAAAATTGTACAAACTTTTTCATATAAGTACAACATCTAAGCATTTTAGTAGGATCGTGATTTAAAAAGAGACAAATTTAACTGAAATAAAAAAACGAATTTTAATTCGAAATACAAATAAACAGGACTATTAAAGTTATATCACTTTTTAATTTAAAACGTGCTACAAAATGACCAAAATCTTGTCTAATGATTATGCATAAACAAAAAAGTTTGAAACAGTTTGTTTCAGAACAAAATCGGTCTGAAGCTTAATATTCTTCATATAGAATTTCAACTTTCTTTAATTTTAAGCTTCTTAAAGCCAATTTCAATCATAAATATTTTAACATATACAAATAAAAGCGATCAAACTAATATGTAAATATCGTTAAAAATTGAATGTAGATTCTTACTTTATCTAATGCTTTATAAAAATTAAAAAAATTGAAGTGAAAAGATTCTTAATTATAAACAATGGATACAAACTTATGACAAATTTCATTAAACCAAAATTAAATAATCCATTGATAATGTTGTTCATAATTTTTAAAAATGAACAATGCTTTATTTTAAGAAATATTTTAAAAGTAATTATTAAATTTGCAATGAAAAGGATTTTTAAGCTTCATATTTTCTCACTTACAGTTTGAAAGTCAGCTTCCTTTTTGACAGCATTGAAATAAATTTTACATTTATTTTGAATTCATTCAAGGATTAACAGTCTTTTTGCAATTCGAAATAACGCATATTTCCCATTTAAGTATGAAAATTCAATAATTCTGAAATATTTAGTAGTTACTACTGTTTAAATTAGAGCTATATTTTAAACAGTAACATTACAATACTGAATAATAGAAAAGCCACGTTAATGTGCTCAACTCATATTTTAAATTATGCAATTATTATGCCCAGAACATATGCGCAAAACTTGATTTAATCCTTCATGAAGTCAAAAGTGAACCTGCAAATGAGATTAAAGTCTACATCAACAGTCATCAAAAGTTTAATGAGGTAATCATTCACGTGTATCATTTTAAGCTTTCAGCTGTCAGTTTGCATTTGAATTTTACCATAATTACAGAAAAATGGAGGAATTACTTTCTTTAAAGGTTAACAGAGAAAATACTTAAGTAATGAAAGAGCGTTTCTGACAGCTGGCCTCAGTAGGATTACGAAAAATAAATGAATATATTTTGTAAGGACTCGTTAAGACTCTTTTACTTCATTCGATCCCACGGTTGTTTAACTAATTCTCCCTCAAATCATTAGCTATATTGTCATACTAAAAGAAATTTTTTAAATAAGTTGATCAGTGTAAGAGGAAAGTGTTCTTTCATTTTCTAGAATGGTTTAATTGTGTTTGCTCTTAATTGTAAATAATAGTTATTTCAAGAGAAGATTTTTAAAAAAATTTTAAAATGCAATGTAATTGATGGCCGAAATTTAATCAAAATAAAGTAGTTTATTTCAAATTATTTTGAATTTGAACTTTCAAACAGTTATTTTCATTTTTCTGCTATATTAAGAATGTAAGATAACTGGTAAAAAGTGTTTACTTTTTTGTAGGTAATCCTTAATTTGCTTTTTATAAAACTGGGCGGAATTCTCTCCATGTTTCCATAAAGAAAGTCAGAAATATTTTCAATACACTACTGGATGACTGAAAATAAAATAGTTTATAACCGAGAAAGAGGGAGAAGTATTTTGAAAATATTTTGTTGCGCTCTTCAAAAAAAATGGACATTTGACAAATGTTCCAAAATCTTTTCGCAGAATACATTTTACTTTCCTAGTAAAATATTTCAGTTTATATATAAAGAGTTTTATTTTATTTTCTAGTAGATACATAGATTTCGTAAACAATTTTAAAATATTTTAGACAAGTTTCTGCAAGTGGAGAAGAATTAAATATCAATCAAGTTTTAATTTTTTTTTCTCATTCTCAAAAACCTAATAATTTATTACAAATGTGTTGTGCAAAATTTTCTCGTTACTTAGTAATAAGAATTTGTTTGATTATGATGAATGTTTTATTATTTTTTTTATAAGAATAGCTTATTTCTACTAAACGATATGACTTTTTGATATTTCTTCTTTTATTTGTCCTATTTTTAAGATGAATTTGAACTCTAATATTTAACCTAATTTGTTCTTTTTATGTTGTAGATTATTCATATTTAAATATGAATAAAATCTACACAGCATAAGATAATCTAATAATAGATAATCTACACCAAATAAAATAAAAGCAGTAAGCAGAATAGTATATTTTAAGTATTTTCAATTAGAACAGTAAATAGTTAAGCAAAACTGGAGAATTATTTATATAATCAACAAATTTTTTCATGAAATGTTTTCGACGCTCTGTGACAAAGTGCCCGCCGAACAAATAAGCTGATTCACTGAGCATAATTTTTGTTAAATGGACTAAAGAGCTATTACACTAATTTGTATTAACAACATATAATGAAATTCCTAAGCATAAATGAAAAAGCGGCTTATATAAGAATATATATAAACCGCTCATTTTAAAGAAGGAAGACATATCTGTCATAATGTTCAATAATAATTGTTGTTGTTGTGGCCTTGTCTCCTGCTATATGACGAAGTCAGTTAGATCATCTGATGCATGCCATTATCCAACAGAACGCTGACTCTAAGAAATTCAAGGACCAGAAGAGGGAACGAATATACTTCCTCTCTTTATAAAGTCTCAAATAGTCCATTATGTGCTTGATGAGCAGGATAATTCTAAGTACATTAAATTAAATATTTCTATAACATATTATAACATACACATAATGATGCATTTAACCATCTCTCATTGCTTAAAAAAAATAATAATTACTTTTTTGACAACAAAGAAACAATCTGGTGATTTTTTTTTTACGCAAAATTAAAAATTTTCCTGGTTTGAACGTTAAGCAACTTTTGATTAAGATTAATAATATCATGTAGTTAAACTAAGTAATTTTATTTTGATTGTTTATTCGATGTCATCATCAAATGATAAATTTTTGATTAAAATATCAAATGAGGGAAATGCCGTCAAATGGTTTCCTTTAAAATTATCCTAGTGAAAACTTAGAAAAATTAAATTTTATAGTTATAAATGTATATTTCATTAATTGAAATTCAAATTTTAAGAAATTTTTTTGGTATATTTATTAAGTTTTAATCCAGAAACAAAAAAAAAACATTCCCATTGAAAGGACGAATAGATTGTTAATATGATATTCCAACACCACTATAATTCAGTACAGTTTCAAAATTCCTCATCATAGGGGCTGTAAATGTGCATTCGAAAGATTCTGAATGATTCTAATCAATAAATTCCAAATGTGATTTGCTTGGCAAGTGATTCTAGAAAACACAGAAACCTTCCAACTGATGCCCAACAATTTTAATCGGAAAAATTATAATGAAGTGGATTTGTACTGATGAGTTTGGTGTAACAAAGGAATTTTGTTCAACATGATGCCAATAATGCAAATATAAAAAGCCACATTGATAGTATAAATAATCCTCATCTGCCCACATTACCAT
Organism: Latrodectus hesperus; assembly: GCA_037975125.1. Taxonomy (NCBI): domain Eukaryota; kingdom Metazoa; phylum Arthropoda; class Arachnida; order Araneae; family Theridiidae; genus Latrodectus; species Latrodectus hesperus. Next base: position 6,602 of record JAJQOW010001791.1, on the reverse strand, counting down.
TCTAAAATAATCAGTGATGCTAAAATAATCATTACTTAAATCATTAATGATGCTTCATTTTTTACTCAGTTGTTATTGTTGTTGTTTCCAATTCTTCAGAGATCTAGCGACAGCTAGGTCAGATCCATGACACCTTGAACCCTAGTAAAGTCAAGCACCAGTAGTGAACTTGCGCAAACATCTGTTTGGGGCAGATGTTTGCGCATCTGCCTCAAACAATCCAGTATGCGATCGGGGGAAATAGGCTTCTTATTGCATTTTGTGTACAGTGAAAAATTCTTGCACCCAGATTTGAATGTCAGGCTTTTCAGATGCCCACTAATAAGTCTTGAGACGTTCGCTTGATCATGTCTGACAACCTCGAATTCAACGCTCCCCCCATCGGAGTCTTTCTGCGAAATCAGGAATGGGCGAGAGGGGTGAGACAAACTTGCCTTTCTTTTTTACTTAGTTATATTAATAACACTTTCCTGACTGTGATAACATTGTGTCCTTTCAAATATTTTACAGCGAAATGTTCAAAAGTTTTATGTAGTTTTCATTTACGTTCAACGTAAAGATAAACATTGGTGCAGAAATTATTTTAAATAGTTAAAATTAATCTCAAAACCTAAACATTTTTCCGGTCAAAATGTCCCTTTCGATTTTTTGTCTCCAAGATTGTCACAAATGTCAAGTGTTCTTAAAAAATTATTTTGATAAATACACGCTTTTTGATTTTATCTGTAAAAATGTTTAGTATTTTTTATATTTTTATAAAATGAAATTTAATTTTTATTATTATTAAATTTAATTGTTATTATTTTATGCAAAATAGTTTCAAATTTAGGAGTTTAAAAAACTATTTACTTAGTCAATTTTATTTTATTTTCTGGTTGATTCAATACTTTTCTTAAAGTTTATGCATTTATTAGTTATACAGTTTATATATTTTTTATTATATTATGATGACACAAAATCATTTATAAATAGAAGATACATATGAAAAAATATGAAAATAATTCAATAAAATATAAAATTTATGTATTAAACATTCATATAATATTGAATACAAAAAACATTAATTGTTATTATATCTTATTAAATAAACAAATGATTTCTTCCAATTGTTCTTTCCTCATCTTTGAAACTTTTGCAGTTTTTGAAACGAGCATCCACTTTAATAAACTTTTGACCTCAAAACTTGATTCCAGACTCAATCTTAGATTATAATAGTGGCTTATAATGTGCATTAAAGCTGTAAGCAGCCTCAGTGTATAAAATGATTATCTAACTTTTTAATATCCTGTTTATGTGACCTCATGAAATATTTTTAATTTCCTATTTAGAAAAACATCTAAGCAATTTCTTTCCACAATTGGAGAGTACAAAATTCATTTGAAACGCATCATATTCTATCTGCATACATCAGATGACGCTGAAAAATTGTGTTGAGATTCTGACAAAAATACGCTTTTAAAAGAAAAAAATGGAGGAAAAATCATTTATTTGAATTTATTTCATTTACCTAAAGTATCATATATTAGGCGAAAAATATGTGTCGGGCTTTAGTTGGCATAAAAATAACGGATTTTTAAAATGTTTAATTCAGTTTCTTGAATGATTGAAATTTGGAAAGCCCATACTTTTATGATTGTTTCCTATTTAAACATGTGATACTGCGATGACAATAAAAACAGATTTTATTTTATGTAATTATTTATAAAGCATTAACATTTTGTATTTCAGTGCTGCCATCTACTAGACAAAATAGAAAAATTTTAAAGCCACTAAAACAAGAACTAAAATGAATGCAATATTTTTTTTATTTTCTCAAATATTTTATTTAAATATTTTTCACTGCATATAATTTTAAATGAAACAATCAATCGTTTAGTTAACTCTTCAAACAATGACGAGCATTGTGTAATAACAAATATTTTTTTAATAAATTTTGCTTTTCTCGTCATAAAATTCAATATTTATTTTACTTCCTTATAATATATTTTAATTTCAGAATAAATAAAAAAATAAAATAAATTTCCATATAAGACAACTTTAATAAAATGTATGATTTCTCGTTTTTGCATTTATTAATGACTAAAATTGTCTTGGACAAAAATGTTTTCGTCCAAGCTTTTAATGTAAATATAAAGTAAATATATAACAAGATAAAATAAATCTATTTCTCTGTTTACTTTTATCAATAAAGGACTCTTCAATATATATTATAGGTTCCATTTAGTTTTTACTTACATTCTCTTGTATTGTTTATCTATTACTTAGACACAAAAACAAGCCAATTTTAAAATTTGTCCATAATTTATTTCTAAAGTAATTTAGAGAAAGCAATAAATATCTATAGTCTTTTTTATATACGTGTAAATAATATTATTTACAACTTCCCAATCTTTTCAGTTTAACATTTTTTTGAAATTCATAAATGCATTACTGTAATCTTCTAATCTTATCTAAATGTGAACTTTTGTTACTAACTATCTGAAATTAATTGTTCAAAATTGATGTGTTGATAATTTTGACAATTTTAACGTGTTTAAAAGTTCCTTTGAACAATGCCGCTAGCCCAACACAGTTGCGTTTAAATTTTAATGGTAATTTCGAAGTGATATGCTACACATTGAACATACAATCTTTTAACTTTTAGGTTTGATATGGTTTAGTTGATGCTTCATGGTCCCATTTTATAAAGGAGGACTATCTCATCTGGTAATGTTTCAAGTAGATTCTGAGATACTTCTTTACAAACGTTCTAGTTGAAAATTCGATGAATGAACTGTTGAATTATAATTAAGAAGAAAATTGGATTTGTACAGTTTTGCAAATTTTTGCAAATGATATCGCTTACACATGATTTAATTATTTTAAGTGAAGTATATGTAGAAACGTACACAATATCCACTGATATACCTTTTGTAGTAAATAGGAATATTAGTAGTAAAAGTTATAGAAAAAATGATTTATATATTCCTACCTTATATTCCTCAGTTAACATGAATCTGAGTGTGTTTTTTGCATTATTGATTTTAGTGAGAGATTTTTCACACATATATACTTTAAATAAAAAAAATATAGCCATTTAACTGACTTTATTAGCATTAACATGAAACTGATCAATTTGCATGAGTGAATGTCTTATACAAATTGAAAATTTGAATAATTAATACTCGAATATCATCCTCCTTAAAATCAATCAATTCTGTTTGAAATTTTGGAATAAATGTCTTCATATATTAGTTGTTAAAAGCATTTTGAAAAAATCATAACTTTGTAATTTTCTCAACATTTAAGTAATGAGTTTTAAATTTTACATTTAAAACCCGAAAAAACCTTAATTAATGTCATATTAATTAAATAAGATTATAATTATACCTACCCTGACCACTTCTTTTTTTTAACTTAATCAAAGAATAATTTCACTCTTTCAAGAAAATTTCTAATAAAAATTTAGAGCTGCATCAATCGAACTAGAACTTTGTAGTACTTCATACAGCTGCAAAATGCTACACTTTTATAAAGCAAATTCATTTTTTCCAGTTTCGGTAATAAACCTGCAGATATAATTCTGTATGTGTATACAATTGTAATCTGTTGTAATTAATAGCTGAAATGATTTCTCTAACACTTTAGTTACATGCAAAAAATTTTCGACAGGAAGAAATCTAATGCCAATTAATTTTTTTAAAGAAAAATATTTTTCAAAAAGAGCAGCGGATTTTCCGAAATCTTGGTTTAAGTTTCCATAATTAAAACTAAGTATGGGTACACCACATATCAACTGTGAATTCAAATTAAACAAGATGTAAAATTTCTTAAATGGAAAGCAGCGAAGCGGTAACATTTAACAAGTGATTTCCATCAATTAGCTGGTTCAGATCATGATCTTTCTACAGCTGCAATCTACAATTAATCCACTGTTAATAATTTTTCATGGTATTGAAGAAGACGTTTAGGAAATAAAATAATTTATAATTTAAAAATTAAACATTATAATTTATATATATTTATAAGCTTTGAAATTTATTGCTTAAGAAATTTATTTTATTTTTAAAGATTTTCTTTCAATTGTGGATTTTCCATAACTTTGTAGCAACTCTAAAAATAACTATTATTATGTGGACCCCTTACTTGACATTTATTGTGAAGAGAATCTGCTTCATTTCAAGTTACATACACTTCTGTTGTGTTAGGTTTGATCCTAAATCTTTAAATCATATTTTTAATCTTTAAGTGCTCTGCATTCATTTTCTAGCTTTCTTTCTTTCCGCAGTATTTATAAAAATCCCCGTAAAAGGCATATATATCCACATGCCGAAACAACTCTCCTTTCATTCCAGATTTGAAACTGGAAGTTGTTCAACCATCGGTATTCTTCCATATTTATACTCTTCAGTTCCGTGAATATATTAAAAAATCATACAAAATTTTCCACGTGTGGTTACTTAGTATACAATTTTCAAAAAGCATATTTCGCAAGGGCGAAATACTAAAAAAGAAAACAAGAAACATTCTCATATAAATCAGAAGAAAAATTTGATGTTCTACGATAAATTTTTAATTATAGAAGATACTTACATCATTATTATTTCGGGTATATTCCAAACCATATAGAACATCAACATTATTGAATGTTCACAAACTGCTGAATCGAAGGCAATAATTATGACTAGACATAGAAAACACCACGTTGTTGTTGTTGTTGTTGTTACTTATGACACTTGGACAAGCCAAGCTCGCTATGCCTTGGCAATGCGAATTTAAGTCAATAGGGAGCGTCTTTTCGTTTTAATCAGAGCACCATGAAGGTGAAAGTACGTCTTTGCTCTTTTTTAAATTCTGTGATAGATGGTACCACCAGAGAATCCACTTCCTCAATTTTGACATTGATCTGAAGGGGGAGGAAATTTTCATCAGACCATTGCACCCATGGTAACTGATGTACAATAATGATTGCAATATATACACTAATTGAGAATAAAAAATATATGTAATGTGTACAAGTTTTGCAGAACATCATGGCAGAACATTTTGCAGAACATTAAACATCATTTTATTTTGATTCGGATTAAGACGTTTTTAGAATTATCAACAGCAAAATATTTTCCTGCTAGTTTATTAATACTGTTTTAAATGGATTGATTTTCTGAAAAATTATTGAATACAATAAAAAATTTTTTAATTATACTTGATTTTAAAATATATATGATTTTCTGTGCTCTGATTTATTACCATCGCTGCTTCTCTGACAGTAATGGTCTTGAATGCAGAAAAAATTTAATGGTTCCGTTAACTTTAAAAATTCCTCAGCAGAACCAGTATCGCATATGATATTCGGTCACGAATCAAAATGCATGTATCAGAGAAAAAAATTATTTGGAATTAAAATATTTGCAGATGTTATCAGCTGCTTGTTTTTTTATTTGTTAAAATATAGCTAAATATTAATTTTAAGATTGTAGCTACTTAAAAGGTCTAAGTATAACTGTTTGTTATATCTTTTTTAAATAGAAAGATTTTTTACTACTTACAATTAATAAATAGTCTAAAATTATTAATTGTAAGTAGAAGGTAGAAATCCTTATGGGTGGTTTCACAGAAAAGAATAGCCGCTACACTATTTTGTCAATTGTACTGTAAATGAGTGAAAATTCAAGTTGTGTTGAGCAATACATTTTTAATCATCAAAATATTATGTACACATATTTCTTTGAAGAGTACCTGCCAAAATTTAGATTTGCACAAGTATTTTTAATATGGTATTGACACTACCATAAATACATCAACTCTTGTGATACTGTACATCTCTATTCTCATTTAACGTGAGGCTTTTTCAAGTCTGACATTTCAATATAAAAAATATTATTGCAAATTTTTTCTCGCTTTCTAACTTAAATTCGTTTTTACATTCCGAAAAATGTTTTTTATCCCATAACACTGAGGATATAATTTAAAAATAAGTTATATTTTGATTATAAACAAGCATTAAAACAAAAGGAAAAGAACTTTATACTAATGACTAATAAACCAAAAAAAAATTGTCCATGGCACAATGCATCATCATGATTTACATTATTTAAAAGCATATAATAAAATACTAAATTGAATTATCCGCTACAGAGCAAAAATAATTTTATAAAGCATCACAAATTAAATAAATTTTTCTTTCAGCGCGAATATAAATTAAATACAATTTGGAGATTTTTAAATCAGGAAATAAATACCGTATCTGTAGGACAAAATTCAAAACATATAATTGATAATGCTTTATCGGCAATAATATTCCAAGACCTACTAGGTTTCCAAGTAATCCTAACTCTTGTTTGGGAATAAAAAGGGGAAATAGTATGTTTTACTGCCACCCTAGAAAATAATAAACAGCTCTTTACTGACCCTTTTTTCCATTAAGTTATCGTATTTCTATTGTTCCAACCGAGTACTTCGTATTATATTAAATATTTGACTCACGATCCTTCTCTTAGTTACGTCACAGTGTACACTTTTATCCTGTAAGTTGACCTCCTTTCTACTGTAAACAAGATATCATACATAAAGATTATTATATACAGTGATTTCATAAGAAATTATTGGAAATTTTTCCTTGTTAT
>JAJQOW010001790.1:0-33800 GCA_037975125.1 Latrodectus hesperus | reverse complement strand
AAATAAATAAATAAATAAATAAATAAATATATATATATATATATATATATATATATATATATATATATATATATATATATATATATATATATATATATATATATATATAAAGATTAGAGTTTTCGATTTAAAGATTTAAGTGTTGTGCTTTTTTTAGGTATAGAAGTAAGTACGGTGCGTATAAAATATTTTTAACAATACAATGCAATATAAAAATAAGCATCAAATATTGTTCTATAAAAAGTTAATTAGAAATAACAATATAAGTATATCACAACCTTATATTATATTTTAAATATTGAAAATTAAAAAAAGAATAGTAATTTTTCAATGAGAAATTGAGATATAAAAGAACATATTTGAAAAAAATTGATGAAAAAACATATTTAGAAAATGCTGTTATAGTATACAAGCGTTTGAAATTACTTTCAATTGTTCTTGTACTGATAAAATATTTCATTTTGCTTGTAAAATGTATTTAAAAGTTTGAGGTAATATTCTATGTTTAATGTAAGAATGTGGTAACTTAATTAAATTCCAATCAATATTTTCAGTTAAATTCTCTAAAAACTTTTTGGTTCTTAAAGTTGGTTTTAAAATAATGAAAGGTAATTATTATTATTCATTAAATTTATATTACTTGGTAATTAGCTTAAAGAAATCTTAATAATTTTTTAAATCTATTTTGAAATAATGTTTTGTTTGTTTTTACAGCTAAAACCAAATTTTAAATATCTTTATAATAAATTTATAATTTATTTAAAATTTTCTGAATTTTTAATTTGAATTTAATTGTTTAAAAAATAAGTATCCAGAATTTATAATTCACTTGACCACAACTAGTTTTTACATGTATGATATTTTTGAGTAAACACATCTGTATATTTGTGTAGAGCTCCAGTGGCTCAGTAACTTCACGCCGCTTCCCGTAAGCTCAGCAAAGTGAAGCATCATTTGCCGCGGGCAGTGGTTGGGAGGGTGACCACGGTGTACTCTCCTTCACTGGGTTGCTGGAACTCAGTAGGTTGGGGACGTGTCTACGTTAATCTGTGACGTCCAAAGTCCTTCCGCTGGTGTGGCGTGGATGTGGAGAGGAGGGTGCCAGCTCAGGTGTGGCCTCGTCACCTGACCTTGGTTCAAAATTACGAGGCACCTTAATTAGAGCAAAGACGTACTTTCACCTTCATGGTGCTCTGTTCCAAACGAAAGACGCACCCTATTGACTTAATTCGCACTGCCAACGGCATAGCGAGCTTGGCTTGTCCAAGTGTCATAAGTAACAACAACAACATATATTTGTGTGTATTTTTCCTTTCAGATAAGATGATTACAATTTGAAATGCTTTATGAAATTCATCGAGAAAAATATTTGAACTTAAGAAGAAAATATTTAAAACAAAATAACATTTTGTGATGAAGAATAGATCATCTATTGTTCTATTCTATAACAGAATTTATGTCTCTAAGTATCCAAAAGAGGCTGCTTTCAATGAAACATTGGTAGTATAAAATATGTATTTTTTGCTTATTTAAGGATGAATTTTAAAATATTCTTGAAAGTACTAAACTTTTATAGGAACATTATTTTCTAACAATGCCACTATGATTTAAGCTCGCCAAAATTTACAATTCCTTACATAATTTGTATGTCTGCATTTTTAATGGTAGAACATGAAACATGCTGTTCATGCATTTCCAATTTTTTTATTGCATGTGAATAAAATATTTTTAATTATTTTAATGCCAAAAACATTTAATTAAAATTTTGCAGAGAAAAAAATTTTTTTTATATAAAAATGGAAGAAAAATCTCATTGTTATTTTGATATTTGCTTAATGATTGCATGATCCAAAAGATAGTAATTAAAATCTATATTTTACAAAATATGCAGTATTGCTTGTCTTTTATTATATTGTAGTTTTCTATCTTGTATTTTTAAAAATCATTTTACTTGCAATGTATTTGAATATTAGTATATGTGATACAAAAGCATAGTTTCAAAATTTTTTTGTCGTAATTTGTACAAAATTATTCATTTAATTTCACCTGTTTTTCAGTTATAGTTGATTGATTCAAAATGCTTTAACATTAAAAATAAATTTATATATGCATGTATACATTTTTATTTAATGTTTAAAAATCCATTTTGTAAATTATGATGGGGGCTATATGTATTTCATAACAAAGAAAAAATCAAATATTATTTTGTATTTGTTTCATTGTATATCAATTATTTATCATTTTTGACACATTCTTATAAAAATTTTCAAAAACTACTAGATAATCATTAATTTACTAACTTATGTTACTACGTTTTAATTAATTAATTAATGATAATACCATTTTTTAACAAACTACATTTGCTTTAAATTACAATAAAAAAAGTTCTATTAATTTAATATATATGATTATTCTCTTTATTACAGATAAATTTGGAATTTGATTTCCAGAGGCTGACTGTTTTCTCAATAAATATCCTGCATTCTATGCACCTAGAATATTATCGTATGTTCAAAAACTTGTCCTGTAATATGGAATAAATACGTGAAAATTCAGGATGATAGTATTTTTTAGACTGAATATAATTCCAATACAGAATATAATTATGTAGATATCTGATTTCTTGCAGCTTTATATTTTAATAAATAAGGCTTTAAATTTTTTGAAGTATTATTCTTATGAAATTTTTTGGTATTAAAGTTTATATAGACACTATAATGAGAATGCAAATATTATATAAATTTTAGTTATTATGTTTTTTATTTTCGAATTAGGTGAAGAGATCTGTAGAAGAAGAACAACGCTCAAAAGTAGTCAACAATTCTCGCTTTGCTGCGGTCAAAAGCAAGACCTGAATATGAAATCTTTTTGTGTGTGGATAGTGGATTTATTGATGTCGTATATGCAAGATTAAAAAGCGTTCAATATTTTATATAAATGTCATGATGTGTTTAATGTTAAGTACAATGTTAAAATTACTGTATTTTATGCTCTCATGGACTATATGATTTATAAATTAAAAAATGGTTCAGTTGGGAATTTAATTTAGACTACACAATCTTATTATAATCGATCCAGATTTAAATTTTGCAAAATACAAGCATTAAAATGCATATTATCTTTTTTATTCTTATTTTAATAGTATTCTTATTTTGTTTTATTAAACTGACAATAAAACTATCAAGCTGCAGTATTAATTTGACGTCATAAACATAAGAATTACTGTATACATATTTTTATTTAATTATTTTCTGTATTAAAAATTAAATAAATGTTTTTTGTATAATCTTGCATTTTATTTTTAATTTCATTCTTAGTTTCATTGAAGTTATTTTCAGTTTAATTTAAACTTGGAAAATATATCATTAAACAAGATTAATTTGCAAAAATATAAGTCAGTTTTGTTCAACAAAATAATCTAAATATTTGTCTTTATCCTCTTGTAACTTCAAAAATGCATATTATCAAAATTCAAAAATAAATATTTAGCTTTACTATGAAAAAATTATTTTTTCAAGAGAACTTAAATTATATTTACTTACATAAAATATTTGTGTATTTTTTAAATTGTGTACAATTTGTTGTATTAATAAAGTATATAAAAATTAATTTTGTACTTAATGGGCCCATAGTAAACTAAACTGAAAAATAAGTAGTGTGATGATCTTTTCTTGAGATTCACACGTAAAACTAAATCGATATAAATAATGTAATAAATGGCTGAACAATTTGCTTGATAATGTATGTAATATAAAAACCACTATAATCATCCAAATCGAATAAAATGTTATATTCAATTATACTGTTATATTATTGAATAAAGAAATCATGCATATTTATATTGTAATTGTCAAAAAAATCCTTAAAATAAAGAATTCAAAATCTTATTTCTACACTAAATTGCCAATATAAAAAAAATCAGCAATACTTCTATAAAAGATTGAAATTCACTCTTTTTTCTATCTAATTTAACCCTTTAAGCGATTTGTTGTTTCTCTCCTTAAAAGGAGTGGTTTACCCGCATCTTTCAAAAGAGTGAATCTGGTTGAGTTTTGTGAAAATGAAAGAGTGAAATTTCTCTCCTTTTGAGTGAACTCGAATGCAGAACATAAGAATTTTAAACAAAAGAATTAACACAGAACATTAGAATTTTAAACAACAATTAACACAGAACATAAGAATTTTAAACATAAGAATATGATAGTAAACGTGGGTTTTAAAAATAATACATATTATTAAAAATATTATGTTCTAATTTATGAATTAATAAATTTTTCGAGATCACAGTTGTCTTCATTTAAACGAAAAAATAATGTTAAAAATATTACAGTCACGTGCCGCATATATTTTTATTAATTTAAGCCAGTGAAATCGAAAGACTTAAAAAATTCGATTTTTAATAAAGACAATTTCTGAACTTTTCCATTAAGTACTGTGAGTGAGGAGAGAACGGAAATATTTGCATAATCAATAAAATTGAAGTTCACATCCATTTTATGTAAAAATATTATGATTTTATTATAATTTTATTTACCCTAAACTCAATTGAAAACTTATTTTAATATTATATAAGGAAAGCAATGTACGAATTTAATATTGTCTCGTAATTTTAACAAAAAGCTTTAATAAGATTCAGTTAAAGTTTTTTTTAAAATTAATAAAATACATTCTATGATTCATTTTAATAGAAGAGAAAGGAATATTGGCATAGGTGCCGTATAATCCATGATTCCAAATTCTGAATTTTTTTGGCGATGAAGAAATGTTGCCAAGATGATGTATCGTGACGTGCACGATGGCGTAAATACAAGGGTTAACAAAATAGAATTTTCTGCATAATTCTCATAGGTCTCCAAATGTATGACGTAATAAAAATGAGGTTGCCAGATACATAAGAAAATCCACCAAACAATCGCCAATCTCAGAATTTGGCATCCTGGATGTACGGCACCTGTGCCGAAATATTCAAATTAGAGAGAATTCAGTGGTTATCCATTTAAATTTCGATTTTTTTTTCAATATTCGCAGCGTGGGCGTTGACTTCTAAATTAAAAAATGGAATTTTTTTCTAGACACCTTTATTGATTCTATTCATGACAAATGTATGGATGTGTGACGCAGAAAATATGATATGCAACCATACTTTGCTTTTCTTATCAGCTTACAATAATAGCTTAGCTTAACCTTGACTTTCTTCAAATATTTGAAGAAAACGTCAACAGGCGCTTAATTCTGGACTTAAAAGTTCATTTCCTTTTAAATTGTGCGTTTTAAATTATTCAGTGTCCAGCTCTTGAAGTGGATATAAAAGACTATCCAATTTCTGTACTGAAATTCCAGAAAATTAAATATTCGTTCTTTTTCTGTATTAGTTTATAAAACGGTAGTCACATTTATATACTAGATTTTCAAAATGAAAATTAAATATTTATGAGTGTTGAGGATGACCAACAATATTAATTCTGTTTTACAAATTTATTTCAAATCTTGTTTTTAATTACTTTTATATTTTGATTGTAAATTTCAACAGAAGGAAATGCATTTATCAATCAAACAATTTATTCACTTATTTTGCGATTATTTCTTTCTACGTATATATTTTTATATAAAATATGTTTTCAAGATATACCTATACATATTGATGAAATAATATTACATATATGACACATGTACCGTATAATCCATGATTCCAAATTCTGAAATTTTTGGCGATGAAGAAATTTTGCCAAAATGACGTATCGTGACGTGCGCGATGATGTAAATACTAGGCTTACCAAAATAGAATATTCTGCATAATTCTTATAGGTCTCCAAATGTATGACGTAATAAAAACGAGGTTTGCCAGATTCATAAGAAAATCCACCAAAAAATCGCCAATCTCATAATTTGGCATCCTGGACTTATACGGCACCTGTGCCACACACACACACATATATATATATATAATATGAAACAGATAAAACATAAAAAACATTTTAAAGCAATAAATATAGTATACAAAATACATATTAAATAAAAAATACAGTACCAACTAATGTATATTACAGGCAATTTAACCAGCGCAAAAGCAGCTAAACATTTTCTGATGAAGACGTGGTCCCTATGCTTTCCTCCTATTCTTTGCATTGTATATTGTTTTATTCTTGTCAGTGATTTTCAAATTTTGCTTTACTAGTTATATTGTTCTTCATCTTGTGTCTTATATATACAGAGGGTATTAACACATTTTAGAATGATTTCGGGGCCGTTTAATTAATGTTTAAAATGTAAAGACTATTTTTTTAAATGTTCGATCTGACTGCCTTTTTTTTGGACCGTAAGTATGCATCGTGATTTCCATAATAGAAGAGCTTTTCGTAAATTTTCCAGGGGTATTGCTTTCCATTCCTCTTCTACTACTTTCCAGAGTCCATTTATCGTGGTGGGTTTGCGTTTAGAAAGAGCTCTTTTTAGCAGACCAAAGGCACAATAGTCCATAGTTGAAACATCAGGGGACGTTGCATGAATATTTTTAAAAGATGCATATGCAATACCTGTATTAGTCTTCATTTTTTCACGGAATGCAGTGGTAGTTTTCGAAGTATGACTTGTAGCTTTGTCTTGATGAAGTTTCACTCTTTGACAGTCTTTGGGATAAAGAAGTGAAATTTCTTCTGTAAATGTTAGACATAAAACCTTCTCCTGATAGTATGATGAGTTGATTTTAACACTTTTTTCCACTCTTCTTATTTTTAATCTCCCATTGTAGGAGAAACCTGCGACAATCATAAACCCCTTACTGAAACTTTCTTTACATTGACGGAACCAGGTTTGTACATTTTTTTCGCCTCGTTTCCTATAGTAAATAGACCTTTTTTGGTTGCACTCATTTAGGTAAACTCATGCTTCATCAAGGGTCACAATGTACTTCCATTTATCTCCTGCGAAATGGTTTTCATACAGGATTCTACAAAATGTTTTTCGTTGAGCCACATGTCTCAGCAAAAGCTGGTGAACATTATGTTTTTTAGCTTTTTCAGTTGTAAATCTTGATATATTATTTCATTTATTGTTGCTACAGATGTATCTAAAGACTATGCAATTCATTTCTGTGTTGATGGATTTTCTCTTGTTACCAGCGATTTCACTTTAGAAACATTTGAAGCAGTACGTACCTTTTTCGGATATTCGTTTGGAGTCTTCTTTCCGTGTAGAAATAATGATTGATGGTTTTTACCTGTCCTATTGATAATGTTGCTTATTTTCAACTTAGAAATTTTAATACTATACATTTCACAACGTTTTTGAATCCTGCAATAAGAATATTTCTCTTCGGAAAGCGCAGAAACATATCCCTCAATCCACAGCTTGTTTCCATGCGACATTTTGAAAGAAGAATAAATTTAAAAGTAGCAGACGATATTTCTCATTTCAAATAATAAGCTGTTGCCAGAAATGTTTATTCTAAAACCTTTACTTTTTTAAAATTCTTAATCGAAATAGTTCTAAAAATGTCTTAATACCCTGTATATATATATGTATAACCCTGGTCAAACGATTAATTGCTTATAATGATTTGCATTAACTTTCTATTTATAAGCTATTAATTGCACATAAAAATTTTTATCAAACGATAATTTTTTTTAATGTTAGACAGAAAATTTATCTCCTGGCATGGAAAATATTGATAAAAAAATAATAAAATAATGCGGATTACAATTTTTATTTATTTATTTTCTTTTCTTTCATTTATTTACTTGTTTTGTCTTTCATACTTACATTTTAATTCTAGAACCACTTTAAGAATAATCAAAAGAACAAAACGTATGTTTATATATCTGTTGAAATAAAAAGATAAAGAAAGAAAAAGAATCCAAAAGCATTTATTACAGCGAAACCTCTTTCATTGATATCCTGCGTGCTATATCGCCAGATCCTTCTTTCATTCATTCACTGATCACATGTTGCTCAGTGACGAGACGGTGGGAAAATCTCCCCTGAGTCATTTCCCGTGACTCAGCGTCACAAGCAAATGACGGGACGGGATTTTGAAGAATATTGTTTGTTTGTTGTCTTTTCAACAAGTATTTATTTGCTTTATTTAAAATAAACTATAATCTGTTGAGCATAATTTGTATATTATTAAATACTGTATTACTAACGCGCATTATTAAATATTCATATTAAAATGCATTGTTTAAAATTTTTTTTAATTTAAAAAAGTGAAAGGAACTTTAAAGTAGTATATGAAGACAATTCTTAAATTCAGTTAAGATAAAGGAAACATGCACTTCTTATTTTTGTTGGATTCGTAGAATATCCATTGGGAGGGAAAAACGAAAAGCTAGCATCGTGAACTTATGGCAACGGCAAATATCGCTTTAGAAAGATTAATGGTACTACTTGACTTTAACGGCTTCCGACTATCGAAAAGAGGCTAAAATTATTGTTAAGTTTGAACTATGTACATAGTTTTTAGCTTCTATATCTACCCTTCAACTGCTTTTAATATGGCATCAAAATGCAATCGTTTTTATAGGATTTAGGCTATTTAAATTCCATACGATACGGCTCTTAACATTACAGAGATGTTTCACCTGTTTTCTTTTTTTATTGTTTATAATTTTTTACGTTGCACCTCCAAATATTTTTGCTTCTTTATAGTCTCGTTTTGTGCTCATGTGCATATATCCGATTACAGATAAATATTGATTCGTTTAGTATCGATTGAAGATAAATATCTATTCGATTAGTATCGATTGCAGATTAATATCGAAATATTCAATCGCATATTTTCCTTGGAAAAGCGACACCTTTGGGTAAATTAAAAGTTATAATTTTTTTGATAATGTTTTAAATGAAAGAAAAAAAGACTTTTATAAAGATGATACCACTAACTTCTTTAAGTCTGTAAATAAAAATTTAAAGTAAAAGTGCTAATGGTGGTGCTTATAGATAGTTTTTTTTTTGTTTAGTTGTATTTTGATGTGATTTGGAGATTTATCTCGGGGACTAATGAAAATCAAGCAGTACCAAAGTAATTTCGTTAATTTTCTAAAAGGGAAATTTTGTGAATTTATGTCATTTTCCAGTCACATTTTTTTAAATTCATCCGTATACATTTATTATTCATGGTAACGAAATTGCAGATAGCTTGGCCAAGTCTGCCACTGCTGACACCTTGCTGGACAACGATATTCTAACGTTTTCGGACATCACCACTACTAAAAAGATGGTATTCAACGCAATTTGGATAGGTCCTCCTGCCCACTCTTGGTACTTTGGGAAAATACCTCGTTGGTGGCACCAGGTCAGAATCCCCACGATACACCAGACTGCTCTTTCACGTTTTTTAGAGTGGCCACATTAGGTCCCTTTCTTTTCAACAGGACCAGGAAGTCTTTCTGGAGTGTCACTGGTGCAAGGCTGATCAGGCCTCCCCGAGTCATATTCTCGACTGTCTGAATTTAACTGTGAACGAGGTTTTGGAGAATCCTACTTTATTTTTAGACTTATAAATGATTTTTTGGTTTTATGCAGATGGTTTAGCTTAGCTACACCATCTGGGATTAGAAACAACAATAACGCATTTATTCTAACAGTCATAATAAGTTAATAAGTACTGAATGCATTTCAGAAATTTACTTTATTCAAATATAAAGGTGGTTCCGTTAAAAGTTGAACCGAACTTCGAACGAAACTCATGATCAAAAAAATTCTGATTCAGCTCAACAGAATCAACAATTTACATGATTCTGTTGGATATTTACCATTTTGTTTTGATTGCCATTTGCTGTTGAGTTTTTTCATGGCGTTTTTGTCATGATTCTGTTTTTTTTTTCAAGGTCTCATGTTCCATCATTGATGAAATGTAAATATTTAAAGATGTTTGATGAATGTTCAGGTTCATGAGACACTGACTTCAGATTTGTTTCAGGATCTACAGTTTGAATTATTCTTAATGACTTGCTTTAGTTGGATATACGAATACGAAAATTCCGAATCTAGTCCACAGTTTACTTTTCTGGTTAGTAAGCCTAATTCTAAGCCGGATGAAGACTTTCAGGTGTCAGAGTCTTTGTGAGTTCAATCATAAGAGTGCTATGTAATTCCGTTAGGGTGGCATACAAGTTTGGAGGGTTGCATGTCGTCTTAAAACTTAAAGTTTAACATGACTTGAAATCATTGAAATATGCGTCTTAGAATTGAGCAGATCAACAATTCGTACTACTCTAATATGTAAATACAGGAGATAAAAGTAATAGAGCTTCGCTCTCTCAAGATACAAGTGGCAGGTTCAGTGTGAGGAAGATTAGCTCAGTCGTTCATCCCTTCAGTGGGTCGATAAGACTGAGTACCAAGTATTCATGGGGTATTAAGTGGACAAGCATCTCAAGACCGGGCCCGAAACGTCGGCTCCAAATGGGAATTCTAACGCATGCGCACTTGAAGAGAGTAGTTGAAATAATTTGGCGGTGTAAAATGTGAGTATTGTTCCGACTTAATATTAGTAACCCTATGTTTTCTTATTCCCCGGTCTAATTTGAAACGAGGTTCGTGTTAGTCGATTTGTTTATATATGTTTGCAAGTTTTAATATTTTTTCGAAATATGAAGGAAAAGCGGAATAGTTTGCTTATATCTTAGCACCATATTTAAAATAGAAATATATAACAACTTTATTTGTATTTTTATGGTGCTGAAGACAGTTATTTTTTCGCAGATAAGGTGGATATGAAAGTAACAAAGAAGTGTGAATTGCATTATCACGTTTCCTTCTTATTTCTGTATTCCCATGATAAAATTAATTTGACTAAATTGTTTTTTGCTAGAGAGGAAAAGATCATGTAAACGCAATACACACACATCCATTGTTTTTATAATACAAAGAAATTATATTCCCGATGAATTAATTAACTAATAATTTGTTATATTTATAAAAATATAACAATACTAAATCGATACATTTTTCTAAAGGAAAATGGAAAGCGTAGCTGTGAAATCCGCCATGTTTAACAATGAGATAAACTTCCTAGCCAGAGAAACTTATCGCTTTCTTTACATCGCCAAGTCACTGAATCATAGCCAAAATCTTCTGGGAGCCGAGGCTCCGGGCTCTGGCTCGAGACGCTTGTATTAAGTGGGAACTAGACACTGGGGGTTTCGCGTTTAGCGGACCACTTAACCGGAACATATGCTTCGCACTCAAAGGTCCTCGGTCATCAAAACAGATTTGAACACTGTAGCCTTGATCCCTATATGGGCTGTTGTGTTATTGAGTTTATTTTAGAGATTGATAGTAGTTTAGTAGCAATATTCAAGATATATGCTATGAGGTTTTATTGATTGTCTAATGTGAAATTTTTGTCCAACATTAAATATATCAAAACAAGCTCCTCCTCCATTATCTCTCTGTGTTTGTGCGTTTCTCATTTGGCAGTAGTCTTTAGAAACATTTCAAACACACGTTGAATTCATAATTATTATTTTACTTGAGACTTAAATAAAAAGGAATCAGTTTTGAAATATAACTGAAATATATAACTCTCTTCCAATTTATACAACTGAGTTTTTCAATGTTGAAAATTTATAGATTGATTGAAATCAAGCATTCGTCATGGTTTGAGGAGATTAATTGCAATTCTCCAACAAAAAATGAATTTTTGAGTAGAAACTAATAATTTTTTATGTATCGTCATTAAAATGAATCTAAATATCCTGTGCCAAATAGCCTGATGCGATCGTTTTTGTTTTGTTTAATCACGATCTCTTCTTTAGTTGAATACTTTTGATCCTTCCAATAGTTGAATTCATAATATATTGCATAAAATACCCTTTTTTGTATCTGTTCTTAGTCATAAACTTTGCAATGTTATCTCGACTTTTTTTTACTTATTTAGCTATGTTATAATCACGTGAATATTTTTAATTCAGTTGCATCAGCTGAATAAGGAATAAATGAATGATTTCTTTTCAACTCTTTTTATGCGCTTTGGTTTGGAAAAAAGACTAAATTACCAAAAAGAAATGATATGCAAATAATTAGGTGGCAGGAATCTCGCTTAAGAGATGTAGTAGCCGAGCTGGCAGCCGAATGGTTAGCGCTCTTGTCTTCGGTTCAACAGTTCGTGGGTTCGAATCCCACCTTGGGCATGGATGTTTGCAGTGGTTCGGAATCCACTTTAAACCGTAAGTCTCGGTCTAATTAGCCCTCGTGTGCACAAAATGACCGTTGAGTGACAAACAAACCAAACCAAACCTTTAGAGATGTAGAAGAAATGAGGGGACGTATTAACCTTGTGGTTGGGGCATCGGCTTTCCGTCCGGAAAGGTGGGGTTCGATTCCGAATGTCGCCAAAGTGCCACGAAGTGCATGCGATATACGTGCTTGTTAAATAAGTGGAATCGAAAGTTCTGTTGGTTGGTCGTTGAGCAGTTACCATGGGTGCAATGGTTTGCAGAAAATTCCCTCCCTTCAAGATCATAGACAAAATTGAGGTGGTGGATCCTCTGGTGGTGCCATCTATCGGATGATTTGAAGAGCAAAGTCGTGCTTTCACCTTCGTGATGCTCTGGTTAAATGAAAGACGCACCTTACTGAATTAAATTCGCATAGCCAAGGCATAGCGAGCTTGGCTTGTCCCAGTGTTGTTAGTAACAACAGAAATGAGCAGTAGATTATCTGGGCTTTCATTTATCTACTCAAGTCAATACAAAAATCTTTAGGTTTGATTATGGAGGAAATTAACAAAGATTGAATGCGCGGTGGATGGATGGAGTTTTAAATTTGGAAACATTTGAGAAATTCAACATTTCTCGATTCTCACAGTTCAAGTGTGTGTTTAGAAACACATTTTTAGATATTACTAAGGCCGTGGTAGCCTAGTGGTTAGGGTATCGGCCTTCCATCCGGAAAGGTGGAGATGGATTCCCAATGCCACCAAAGAACCACCGAGTACATGCTAGATACGTGTTGGTTAAATCAGTGGAATCGAAAGTCCTGTGGTCGGTCGTTGAGCAGTTACCATGGGTGCAATGGTTTGGAGAAAATTTCCTCCCCCTTCAGATCGATGTCAAAATGGAGGGAGTGGATTCACTGGTGGTGCCCTCTATCGGAGGATTTAAAAAAGAGCAAAGTCGTACTTTCACCTTCAGGGTGCTCTGATTAAAACGAAAGACGCTCCCTATTGACTTAAATTCGCATAGCCAAGGTATATCAAGATTGGCTTGTCCAAGTGTCATATTGAACAACAACAACAGATATTACTTCATTTGATGACTTATTTGCAATCATTCATGGACTTTATGTATTTACATAAAAAATGAATGTTTTGGGTACGATTGTGTTCCATGTTATAGAATCGAAATCCTTCATAGTTATTTTGAGGGACCTTCTGGACAATCCCAAATATTTTTAACATATGGAATGAATATTCGCGAAAGTACATAAATCCCATTAAACATATATGATCGGAAGACCAATTCTTAATCAACATTTTAGTCCAACATTATTTGAATAAAACATTGTAAATGTCGTGGCATTGGTATTTCCGAAGGCAACTTCATATGATGCGACTTTCAAGACTCAGCATGAAGAAAATGCCGTAAGAGTAAGGGAATGGTAAAACATATTGTATATAAATGTGATGCCTTTGCCTTTTACATAATTGACAATTTTAGATCCATTTACACCTTACCACCATAAGGAACCTATCTGACTTCATAAACAAAGTGGGCGCCAGATGAAGCTACGTTATTTTGGATTGGAAGCTTGGTACAAAATCTGTTAGCAGTGCTGTCCTGACTGTCAAGTTCATTTAAGAAAAAGAAGCCTGCTATTACTAAAAATTGATTGGATTAACATAAAAATTGCTTCTCTCCTCAGTAATGTCTTGTTTTAAGTTATCTTTCTAAATTTTAACTCAATGGCATGGAGTTAATAGAACTCAATAACTTAAATTTCAAAGTGTATCACTAAAATTCCACCATAACCACTATCCAAAATATTTAAGTACTGCATAATTTTTATAAGTGAACAGGGCTTTCTTTTGTTCTTCTTAAAAATAAATATTTTACCAATCTGTAACTAAAACAAGAGCTCTAGTGGCTCAGTAACTTCACGCCGCTTCCCGTAAGCTCAGCAAAGTAAGTGAAGCATCATTTGCCGCGGGCAGTGGTTGGGAGGGTGACCACCGTGTACTCTCCCTCACTGAGTTGCTGGAGCTCCGTGGGTTGGGGACGTGTCCACGTTAATCTGTGACGTCCGAAGTCCTTCCGCTGGTATGGCGTGGATGTGGAGAGGAGGGTGCGGCTCAGGTGTGGCCTCGTCACCTGACCGTGGTTCAAAATGACGAGGCACCATAAAAAAGAGCAAAACCTTACTTTTACCTTCGTGGTGCTCTGATCCAAATGAAAGACCTCGATTGACTTAATTCGCACTGCCAAAGGCAAAAGCGAGATTGGCTTGTTCAAATGTCATAGGAAAACAACAACAACATAACTAAAACACAAACTTTTAAAAGTAAAAATGAATGTTAAAGAACTATTTACAATTTAATAGTAACTAAAATATAAGATAGAAAATATGGGGAATATTTTTAATTAAATATCTGAACATGCCACCACTTGGGGATTGTAAATGTCGAGGAGATTGAGTACGTATAACTTTTTAATACCTTATTCAATTGTTAGCTTGGTGAAACTATTTTAACGTTGATATTGTCTAAGACATAAATAAAATAATTTTTTATGTAATATCTAAATTATTTTCCTCTTCTCTCAAATTCTTGCAATTTAATCTTTTAATTCTTAATGATGGCAATGAATTATGAGTAAAGCGATGACATGGCCGTATTCCATGATGGTTTGAGAGAGATTTCAAAAAATGTTTTCTTTCTTTTCTAAATAAATTTTTCCGAAATATATCCAAAATGCAGTGAGAAAATATCATTTGTAATGTTTTTGCAAACTTTGTTGTAATCTTTATGTCTTGTGTTATTTGTTTTAACTAAGACTCTAAACAATGGAACACTCTAGCCTAGATCTCGCGAATTTTAACCATTTATATTTGCATCTAAAATTCCTCTGTTTCAAGACATATTGAACCTCTAAAGAAATATCAAAATAATCGCGTTTTATTGAAACTTGTCATAAAATTGCAATCATGGTTAACAAATTTTAATTTATAGTAACTTCACACACTGGAAATTCAAAATAAATTATACGTCTGACGTATAAAAAAATATGAAGAAGACATTTTTAAATAGAACTTTTAAAACATACGATATCGATTAAAATTTTTGCTGTTATCATGTATTTTAGAATTCAGATCTATTGTCTTTGTGCATTCAGACTTCGATGGGCACTGGTCAATACCATAATGATCACGAATTTACAACTCCTCAAAAAGAGAAGATTTTATGCATAAACCAACGAAATACTTTAAAATACACATTCTGTGTGACAAATGCCATAAAAAATAACAATTACCAAGATTATGCAATTCAATCCGTATTTGTTCAATTTCCTCAGGAAAACTGTAAATTTATTTCTGTCTTGAAAATAATTTAATTTGGTGGTAAATCCCCGTATTTATATCTGAAATAAACACATCTTGGAATCGAAAAAACATAATTTATTCAAATCATCCGAAAAGGGTACTCTCACATAGTAACATAAATCTATTTATGTATTTTGTTCGAAATAAGGACACTTTTATTGAAAAAGAAATTCTGCATTCCCTTCTCGAATGAAAAGGTTTTCTTCCCCATTTTATTGGGAACAAGAATCGATATTTCTTTTTCATAGCATATCGATTAAACTTGACATTTGAAAGGCATCAATGATAATGTACCCCTATTTTACAGTCTATTACTTCTTGAAAAATGGCCAGTGAATGACAAGCTATTTTATTTCTTATTTTTATAGCCATCCAGCCATTTTCGTGTCTTTCGGAAACCTATTAGTCTTCTGGGAAACTTTGAGAAGGACAATACTGGATTGAAGTGGAAAGTTTGAAGTTGCTGGTTACGCTATAATTTGTCATTTCTGTGGTAATCAGAATAGACTTCTTTTACAAGGACATGTGGATAAGGTTAAATGATTAAGTAGCATGTGGATATATAATAACTACTATTATAACATTTTAAATAATATTTTTTCACAGGAAATCCAGTATCTCAGTCAGACATTTTAAGAAAGGTGGTTAGAAATTGCTTTTGTTGTGACAAAAATTCAGTTATTGCCATTTCAAAAAAATCCTTTCTCCAAAATACATTTGATTTTATCTAATATTTATTGTATTATAACTTTATTATTTTATTTCCTGCATTTATGCAACAAATTAAAGCAACAAGATAGGATATTGATAATTGCTTAGGATTGGTCATGAAGAAGTTAAGGAGACAATTTTTTGGCACAGATGCCGTATAATCCATGATTTCAAATTCTGAATTTTTTTGGCGATGAAGAAATGTTGTCAAGATGACGTGTTGTTAAGTGTGCGATGACGTGAATACTAAGCTTACCGAAATAGAATATTCTGCATAATTCTTATAGGTTTCTATATCTATGACTTAATAAAAACGAGGTTGCCAGTACATAAGAAAATCCGTCAAAAAATCGCCAATCTCAGAATTTGGTATCCTTAATTATACGGCACCTGTGCCAATGTTGTTGTTGTTGTGTGCAAGCGAGGCTGGCAATATGGGGTGCGCTGCTCCACTTTTCCAACTGAACCATATTTGGTGTGGAGTTCAACTTCTTCAATACACATATGCTACAGGAACACATTTATAGGGTACGCAACCATTCACACCTCATTCATACAAGGAAGGGACAAAGACAGGATAGATAGAGAGAGAAAGTACAATGTACAAAGTACAAAAAAATGTTGCCAAGATGACGTATTGTGACGTTTGCGATGACGTAAATACTAGGGTTACCAAAATAGAATTTTCTACACAATTTTTATTGGTCTTCATATCTATGGCATAGTAAAAACTAGGTTGCCAGATACACTAGAAAATCCTCCAAAAAATCACCAAACTCAGAATTTGGCATCCTGGATTATACGGCACCTGTTCAATTTTTTTTTACCGTTTCTCAATCGTGATTAAGATAATTGATGTTTGTATGCGAGTTTGGATTTTCTCTGTAAATTTAAAACAACACATTAGATTTGTTTGTATAAGATCTCAATGCAAACAATCGTCTTGGCAGTTAAAATATTTCTCAAACAGAGGGTTTTGATGAGGGATTTCGGTATTTTCTGGTTTGTGTGACAGATAATTCTTGGTCTGGATTACAGGCTTTCATATAATTGTCAGCACATCTATCTTTGACCAAATCAATGATAGAACCTGCCCCTTTCTTCTCATAAGGTATTACTTTCATCCGACGAAAAAACACTTGCCATTCCAAATATAAAATATGAACGATGAATGGAATTTCATAAGTTTAACTCTCGGGGGAGCCCGTAACCCCTAGAGCGTGGGTGGTAGAAGGGGAATGAAATACTTTCCGCGGACCAACAGGCAGAAATCCAACCTCCCGAGACAATGGCATACCCCTTTATGACAAGCGCAATAGCTTCTCTGCATCTCTGTTGCCTCGACCCTCTTCAACATCGACCCCAACTGCTGCTATGACGCTCTTTATACGGAAAAAGCTGAAGATGTGACCAGGGCAGTGCTCCATGCCTTTGGTCACATATGAATTGTCTTTTTTACCTTTTTTTTTTTTTGCACTTGTCACACGACAAAAACAACAACAGTTCATGGCATTTTTAAGTGGTAGAGTATTTTTTAATCTTTAAACTCTAGCCACACTATGAGACCGCAATAGCTCAGTCGTTGAAAAATTTAGTTGTGTTACCTTGAAGATAATGGATTTTATAACTGAGCCAACTATTGGTCTTCGTTGAAGTTATCAAAAATCCATTAAATACTCCTCGCACTTTAATATGTTTTCGTTCTTGAGGTAGCATAGCTTTGACCCCACCAAGTGGGTTGCCTAACAGCTTAAGCCAGGCATTTAAATATCTCAAGCATAAACTGCGTTTAGGTGGGACTTTTCATAAAGAATGTTCTTTATTTACATGTCTCAAGGAACGACAGTCCGAAAACTCTCAAGTACCCACCACGACAGAAAGCAGAAGAGCAACATCTACTACTTGGGCTCACAGTGGTCTTTTGGTAAGACTGCCCTTTTTAAACAGAAATGTCTCGAATTCAGTTGCAAGTACGGTTGAACAACGGGAAATGCTTACATCACTGCTTTTATGTTTGTTGGGTCATTTGCTTAGGTGTTTATCAGGTCGTGTCCATTGGCGACAAGTGGACATGACCCACTGTCTATGAAAAGCCGTAGCTGAAAGTATTTTATGTTGTGCAAACTGAAATGTTTTAGAACGGCTTTTCGCCCTCGGACTACGTGGTGTTAAAACATCCATGTCTTGTTGTTCAACACTGGCTGGAATCGAACCTGGAACCTTTTGCTATGAAAAAAAATTGGCCTATTACTAGGTCACTGGGAGCCTAAAATAAATAAATAAAACGTGAAAGTTAGAAAAATGTTAATATATATTCCCACTGACCGTGGATTAAATTCAGTTAGAAATGGTAGAAAATGATGGTCTAAAATGTGAAACGTAATGATTCAGCACAGTATCTACAACTTAATATATTAATAAATAACAATAATGTTTTAAATACACAATAACTCTAATAATAATACGCTAGCATCCAACCCATTGACTCTAGTATCTCTACCCCATTTATTATATGCACATTATAAATAATTGTTATTTTCTCTAATATAAGATGTATAATTTTCAATGATACCTAAAATAAATTAAATATAATACAATATATCATTATAAAATTCAATTTTTTCAAAAATTTTATTTTTTATAAATTTTTATAAAATTTAAAAATTTTATTTTATAAATACCATGTATAAATATTTATTAAAAATTTTGAAATTTAGTTTAAAATTAAAAATATATATGAATCAAAATCTCGTATATTATTGAAATGTTTCTAACATAATGAAAATTCTTCATTTCTATTGCACACATTTTGTTCATACGATAGTGAAGCTATTAATGTAGAATACAGATACACATACATTGATATATTAAATTATGAAAATATATAATTTAAAGCTTTTATTATTATATGATTTTACATCGACAACTTATACTAATTTATACCCACATACCAAAGACATCTCTCCTTCCAGTTCATAAAGTGCTGGCCGCTTTTACTTTTCTATGCTTTCAATTTTTTGCAAATTTTTAAATTTGGTCTCCTCTTATCAATAATTACCTTCGCGTGCTAAATAAAAAATTACTTCTCTGTGTATTAATCCATATTCAAATCCCTTTAAAACATGTGATCGGCATTTAATTCTTTTTGATCGTATTAAAATATTATTTCAGATAATTACACACAGTTATATATATATATATTTATAAACTCTGTGACACGTCAGCCCAAGTGGGGCAAGGCCTACAGTGCCCATCTCTGTTTTCTTGACCGAGAGGCCCTGGGGTGTGAAGCATATGTTCCGATTAGGTGGTCAGCCTAACTCGAAACCCCCAGTGTTTGGTTCTACGCATGCTTGGTACTAAGCGTATCGACCCACTGAAGGGATGAAAGGCTGACCTTGCCCAGCCCGAGAATCGAACCTTGGACTTATGCCTTGGGAGCGTGAAACGTCACAACTCACACACACACACACACACACACACACACACACACACACACACACACACACACACACACACACACACACACACACACACACACACACACACACACACACACGCACGCACACACACACATATATATATATATATATATATTTATTTATATATATATATATATATATATATATATATATATATATATATATATATATATATATATATATATATATATATATATATATATATCACATATCAAACAAATATTTTAGTGTCTGTAACCATATAAACTAACATCTGTCTACAATTTAAGTACTACTAGTTACTATGGCACCAGATTGAAAAGGCATGACCTTGTCAAACAATTTTAAAAAAGAGTAATAAGTTATAAACTAAAATATTCAATGTTTGTCATTGAATATATATATAGATTATTCAATATAATCAATATATATTCAATTGAATATTTCAATCAATTTTTCATATAATGAATCATAATTATTGAATATTCAATGATTTGTAATTGAATATTTATTAAATGCTCAATTTGTATTGATTTTATTCATGTAAGTGTATGGCATCATGGAATACATAGTATACACAAAATATATGCTCATTTTAATACAAATTGAAAAATCCATCAAGATAAAATATGAAAATAATTGCTAGATGTAAATAATGATTCATTAAAACATTTAATTGTATATATTTGGCTAGGAAACTAGTCAAAATAATCTCTACAAAAAAGGGGAAAATATATGTATGCACAATAACAGAATTTCAAATATTCATAAACTGTTTACTGTATGAAGCTCATCTTCTAAAATAAACAAAACTCTGAGATGTGAAAAAAGAAAGAGCAGTGAAACTTAGGCCGTCTGTTATTTTTTAAGATAGAATGTTTTCTGGTTATAAATCTTTTTCCGCCGCAAGAAAAAGAAAATAGTTTGGAAACAGAATATTTGTAAGGAGCTTGAGAAAAATGCAAATTCTTTTTTATCACCCGTCTCGCATTTCCTTTATTATTTATTTATTATTCTTTATCGTGACTTTTTTTTGGCTGAAACTTTTCACACCATCAGAACAAAAAGTTTTCAGCTTAAAAGTAGGTTTTATGTGCTTATAATGTAAATAAGGATTTCTTTTGTTTCTTTTGATGCATTATGATGATAATTTTATGCACAAAAATATTGATTTTATAATTATTTTTAGTTCCATCCGAGATAAAATCATACAGATTGCGGTTCTTTCATAAAAATAATTCATCATTCAAGTGAATAATAGATTATAAAATGTACAATCTTGATCCCTGGATTGCAACAATAAATAATTATGGAAAAATGAATTATTTAGTCTCATTTTTAATGATATGTTGATTTATAAATGTTTATTATTTACTGATGTTTTACAACTAAATAAAATATAAAACAAGATTATAATTTATTGTTATTTTTCTCTCTGAAACTAAAGTATGCTTAATTAGTTTATAATATATAATAGTGTCTTGTTGATTTTTTTAAGAAAGCTTGTTTTTACAAATTAGTAATTTAAAAACAAATTAGTAATTTAAAAATCTTTTACTAATAAACTTCGAATTATTTCTGAAATCCGATTTAGTTTTAATGTCATTATTCGAAGTTCTTATATGAAAATTGTAAACAACTAATGGCACAGGTGCCGTATAATCTAAGATACCAAATTCTGATGGCGATTTTTTGACGGATTTTCTTATGGATCTGGCAACATCGTTTTTATTACGTCATACATATGGAGACCTATAAGAATTATGCAGAAAATTCTGTTTTGGTGATCCTCTAGTATTTACGTCATCGCGCACGTCACGATACGTCATCTTGGTAACATTTCTTCATCGCCAAAAAAATTCAGAATTTGGAATCATGGATTATACGGCACCTGTGCCCAACTATTATAATTTTGTTGCTTATTATTTTAGATTAATTATGGGAACTTTTATAGTGTTCTTCAAGTTCTGTGTGTGGTTTACCTTTGTTTAATTTTTTTATTGTAACATTTTTTAATTAAAATTAAGAAATTAAAAGCGGTGCAGCTCCATCCCCAATTTGAGAAAGTAATTGTCATTTACATTACGGTTTGTTTAATAAAGACTAACAATGTCGGTGAATCTTCCCAAATCTATATATTATTTTATAAAATATTATTATTTTATAATCCATACATTATAATTGAAAGGTCATGCGATCTTTTTGCCATGAAAACCTCTCCCTAACCATCACAAGTGTTTATATTTCGTATTCTATTCATTTGATAAAATCTATGTCAAACTGTTCCTGAGAGTCAATATTTTCTTTCCATATTCAATGAAAAGCGTCATCATCTTATTTGCACATATGTAATTTAATCAGTCGCAGATTAATCTATCTTAATACGATTTGTAACGTCAATATTTAAACAATAAACATTTGCTCATTTTTCAAGTTCGTCACCTGCTTGCTGCTAAACTTTACGAGGTTTTTCCATCAAGTAAAATAATTGCAATGAGGGCCGGACTTAGTTCAATTGAAACTCGGAGCAAATATTTTTTGTGGGATCCCTCTGATTCATAACAACAACAAATAAAGGAAAACATACTTAAATAGAAATTCAATGCAACAGAGATTATACATAGTATGGTAGTATAGCTTTAATTTTGTGGAAAATTCATGTCCTTGCTAAATGAGGAATTCTGCAACATTTTCACAATTATGATGGCTTAATTAAAACTATCAGAAGCCCTTATTTTTTCTACGTTTTGCGTTATGTAAAAATACAGGCTTGTGATTGGCCAAATTTATCTATTCGTAATTGCAAAAATGTTGCGGAATTCCGCCATAGAAAGCCATGGATTTACAATAAATAGATTTTTAGTGTTCATACGATAGATTAAAGAAGAAGTTAACAAAAAACTCACAAATATTACAGTGATAATTTGTTTTAAAAAGTTTATTAAAGAAGGAAACGTAAAATAAACTTTCAATTCAATCTAGTGGCCCTCTGAGATGTGGGGGCCAGGGGCAACTGCCCCGTAGGCCCTATCTTAGTCAGAATTTGACTGCAATAAATACCATACCTTCATCAATAAGGTTTATGCTTTACTGGCAAAAATAAAAAAATTATTTTCATTGTTCCATTAGTTTTAATTTACTCATTTATTAATATTTTTTCCAAAATGTAAATATTAATTTCCCGTGCAACAAGAAATTCAATGTATACTTGAAGCTTCGCATTATATTTAAGCTTTGTAAGAAAAATGATTAGTGTAAACAGACATTTCATAGTAATGCTTCTGCTGCTTTTTTGAAATGTTTTACATAGAGAATAAATACTTAAACTATGAATTTCAGAACCTTTCTAGAACACAAGCTAACTCTATTTATCCTCATTAGTTGTACGTACTTTTAAAGACGTAAATTCATTAATTAGAATTTCATAAACATTGAATAGTTATAATATTATCCATACTTGTACATGCTGAATGCATGCAAGATCATTGGAAGTTCGTAATATCGTAATTTTTAAAGAGCGTTTAAATTTGAATCATTAATGTAAAATTTTAGAGATTAAATAACGTAAAATATATTGAGACATGTTAAATTATTAAAATCGATATTTTTACTATAAAATCTCTTTTACATGCTTAATTACATTTTTAATACACAACATCAACATTTTACATTTTTCTTGATCTACAAATATAATTAAAACAACAATAAAATGTATGCAACATAGTTTAAAAATTGATTTTACAGTAGTATACAAAGTTAGTAAAACTTTGAGATAAAAGCAAGATTCTTCACTGACGTTAAGTGCAATGTTGTTGTTGTTACTAATGACACTTGGACAAGCCAAGCTCACTATGCCTTGGCTATGCGAATTTAACTCAATTGGGAGCATCTTTCGTTTTAATCAGAGCACTATAAAGGTGAAAGTACGTCTTTGCTCTACATAGGTACCCGTTTATAGGGTAGGCAACCATTCACACCTCATTCATACAAGGAAAGAACAAAGACAGGATAGATAGAGAGAGAAAGTACATCCATGCCCGCAGCGGGATTCGAACCCAGGACCCCCTTATCTGCAGTCAAGCACGCTGACCACTAGACAAGTTGGGCGGCAAGTGCAATATAAATTAGGCAAATCAGTCGGCATTTTAATTATAAGTCAGTCATGAAACAGAAAAGACTAAGAATGACTCCCGTCAAGGTGGCAGTTAAATGGGTAGTGATCTGGCCTTCTGTTCAGCTGTTCGTGAGTTTGATTCCTACCTATTGGATGAGCTCCAGTGGCTTCGTAGCTTTCCATTATGATCATACACACATAGTGGTGCAGGTGATCACCGGACTGTATCTTTAGGTTTAAGGGTTTGGAATACTCGCCCATCAACAAGTGAGTCGTCATTTTGAACCATGGTCAGGTGAAGAGTTCACACCTGAGTTGGCACCCTCCTCTCCACATCCACGCCACACTCTGGACGTCACATATTTACATGAACATGTCCCCAACCCGCGGAGTTCCAGCAACCCAGTGAGAGAGGGAACGTGGTCACCCTCCCAACGACTGCCCGCGGCAAATGATGCTTCACTTGAATGATCGTAACGGGAAGTGGCTTGAAGCTACTGAGCCACTGGAGCTCTAACTCCCGTTATGATCAGCAAAGTGAAGCATCATCTGCCCCGGGCGGTGACTCAAGTGTCTCGAGACAGAGCCCCGATCGTCGGCTACAGATGGGAATTCTAACGCATGCGCACTTGAAAAAAGTAGTTGCAATGATTTGGCTGCATAAAATGTGAATATTGTTCAGACTTAGTTACAGCTACCCTATGCTTTTCGATTTCCTTATTTATATTTCTATTATTTATCGTTTGCGAGCAAAAAGCGATTAAGAAAAAATGATTTAAATATAAATTTATTAGCTCAAGTTGTTTAATTTAATTACAATTTGCGTCATGTTTAATTAAAAATTATTTATTTTTATATATACATGAGTTATTTTAACAAACTTCAACTAAAAAAAACTGCAAAATTAAAGGATTTTTTTTTATATTTAGAATGTAGATTGTCTATCTTTTAAGTTAAAAATTTTATTATCCCCCCCCTGTGTGAAAGAAGTGAGCGTTGCAGAACAAATTGCTCAAATATATATAAGATCTGACATTTCCTCCAATATGACTATTTAGTAAAACTTTTCCAGTTTGCATTCATTACTCTAAGAGGGAATTTTTACAGATGTATAGAAACATGAAGCAATTTATGCACGAACAAGGATGAAAATATATTGTTTTTGCGTATTCGATACATCAGGAATAAAATAAAGTAAAAAAATTATCTAAAGAAAAATCATGACAAAATACATGAATGTCAATGTAAGTACATGTTGACGGAATTGAAATAATTTACTATACTTAAATTACATGAATTTTGCAGGAAAAATATCAATTTCTCAATTTACCTTTTGATCAATAAGTCTGAATCTTGTTGCTAACATGAATTCAAGTTCTACTTTTTTACGAGCTCTTTTGGCTCAGTTATTTAAAATAAAATACAAATCTATAAAAAATAAGGTACCTTATTTTATCTCTTAAAATAATTTTAGAATAAATATGAATGAAAGAGAAATGTTTTGATCTTTACGATAAATAATTTCATTGGTATTGATCGTTAATACCAAAGCCACCATACACGTTTCAGTTTGCAAGATCTCATGAGATAAAATCCTATATCTAGTTCAATAATAACTTACAGACTTACAAGAATCTATGAGAAACTTGTAATTATATTCTTAAAGAATTGTAAAAAATGTTTCCTCAATCGAAACAGGATTATACACACACACACACATACGAGGTTTGTCCGGAAAATACGTATAAAAGTCGAATAAAAACTTTATTTTACAGTTTGCAGTCACCGCCAGGTGGCACTACTGTTGTAACCAATCCCATCAACGCTCAGTTCGAGTCAGACCGCTCTGCGTGTAAATAGGAGTGTGCGGGTGCTTGTTGAAAGTTACCCTTTCTCATCTGCCGACGGCATGAAGTTCTCTCTGATTGAGGAACGCGCATCAACATCAAGCTGGGCAAGAATGGCCGTGAGAATGGAGGCAGGTGGATCCTTCATCACGATAATGCGCCTGCTCACACGTCGCTCGTTGTGCGTGAGGTTTTGGGCCGAAGCTCAATCACCGTGACAGAGCACCCGCCTTATTCACCCGATTTAGCCCCTTGTGACTTCTTCTTGTTCCCGAAATGCAAAATGGTGCTTCGGGGGCGGCGCTAGGGAGATGTGGAAGGCATCAAGGCAGAAACGACACGGCAACTGAACAGCACCACAACTGAAGACTTTCAGCAATGTTATCAACAGTGGAAACAGCGTTGGCAGAAGTGTATCTCGTCTCAGGGTGAGTACTTTGAAGGAGACCATATTGTAATACCTGAATAATTGTAAAATAAAGTTATTATTCAACTTTTATACGTATTTTCCGGACAGACCTCGATATATATATATATATATATATATATATATATATATATATATATATATATATATATATATATATATATATATTGGACTGGTTGTTTATAGGAGGACTTTAAAGTACTGAAAGTGACAAATTGGTGAATTGTCGTCTCCCGGAAAACACGATGGAGGAGTGTTCTGAGGAAAGCCTTGGCGCACCCCAAGCTGTCATGCTGAAGAAGAAGAAAAAAAATTATATATATATATATCATTTTTCCTATCGTGTACTTAATACTTTTTATTGTATATATATGGCCCCTTTTAAAAATGTATGAGATATACCAACAACCGGAATTCCGAAATGTAACTGACACTATGAACACTAAAAAATATGGTTATGGAATTTCGAACTGACCAATGATGTCCATCTCTCGCCACTATTCTCAAAAACTGAGTGACCAGTATGTTGTACCCTTCTAAAGGGGTTAAGTTTTTTTAGGTTTTTTTTTATTTGGTTCAGCTCTCCAACCGACGTCTTACAGATGTCATGGTTGATCTTCACATTCTGGAAACACGATACAGTTGTTCCTGAAAAATTTATTTTTGAAAATCTGCCTCCTTGACCTTGCCTCTTAATAACAATTTTTTATCAAGACAACGAAATAACAATGTAATTTCTCTTCCTCTCCCACACGTACACACCTTAAATAAAAGTAAATCAAATTGATGGCATCAAAATTTCGTAATTTCCAACGTTGCTAAATATTGGGCATGAAAAAAATGCATCTTAATCATTTAAAATTTTCGAATAATGTATTCCGATATCAAATTATGTTTAGAAAAATGCGTTGATGTCTGTAAACATGTAAATTACATGAACCATGTGCACTCTTAATTTTTATATAAATCTTAAGAGCAAAATCA
This sequence comes from Latrodectus hesperus, assembly GCA_037975125.1. NCBI lineage: Eukaryota > Metazoa > Arthropoda > Arachnida > Araneae > Theridiidae > Latrodectus > Latrodectus hesperus. The sequence continues at coordinate 6,719 of JAJQOW010001790.1, read as the reverse complement.
TCTTTTTTTATTTTGCCACTATAATTTTATTTAGTTGTTCATTAAGAATACATTTTTCTAAAAATTATTTTTTAAACTATTATCGGGAATGTAAAAAATAATTGAAATCTTTAAAAGTTTTAGTAAAAATATTTAAATAAAAAATTAAAGCACGTTTTTTAAAATTTATGATTAATTAAAAAAATATTTGATGATGCTGTATAATTCAGGATACAAATTTCTTAATTTTTTTTGGCGATGAAGAAATGTCGCCAAATTGACGTATTGTGATATGCAGGATGACGTATATACTAGGGTTGCCAAAATAGAATTTTTTACATAATTCTTATAAGTCCCCATCTCTATGATGTAATAAAAATCAGGTTGTCAGATACATAAGAGAATCCGCCAAAAAAATCACCAATTCAGAATTTGATGTCCTGGATTATACGGCATCTGTGTCTATTATTTAATAGTAAATAAATATTCATTCAGAAATTTTTTGATTTAGTCAGATTTATCAACATTGCAGAAATGTTCCAACTTTAAAATTATCCTTAAAATTGAAAATAATGTATATTGATATACTTTCATGTAAATTTATTGGAACGAACATCTAATATACAATTAAAATAATTACCTAACAAATCGATTTAAGCAATAGTTTATAATATTATTCAATAAAGGATTTTAAATGTTCAACTTTCTAAGACATTGGAAATGTCAAAGAACATCGAAATAAACAAGGGAAATTAGTTTCCATTTTTAAGTCATAGCGTTTGACCTTCAACTAACTCTTAGTTTTTGACTAGTCCTACGCGTCTTATAATGATCAAAGAATGGGTCATTTTACCTCAACTAGATCTATTGTGTAATATAGTACCCTCGGTTTCATGACAGCATCAACAATGGTCTCCTCTTGCATTCCATGATCTTTCAATTAAATTTCTTGTGGGAAATCAGATATCTTTCAAAGTGTTAATAACTGAAAAGAGAAAAAAATGGTGGAAGAAAAAATGGCGTAAGATAAACTTGAATCGCTATTCGACTTTAATCGAAGTTTGAAAGAAGTGCTTTTTTTTCACCTTTACTTTCTTCCGAGAAATTTCACGATGCAATTTTTTCCGAAACAATCATTAGTTTAGCAGTTTGTTTTTCACTTTTTAAATTATTAAACATATTTTTTTTACTTCTGTTGGGTAAACTTACACTCGTTTAAAAGTATTTGCCATTTAATAGAATTCACTTTAATACATACTTTAAACAAACTGCATTTTCTTTTGGGTTGACAATTTTTTATTTTTATAAATATTTGCATAAAATAACGCTTATTTATTGCGTGAAAGGTAAAATTTTATCTTGTTAAAAAAGTTATATTTTACAATTTAATGGCATCATAAAAAATGATGACTGTAGTAAAATTTTAAGTTGCGATCTTATTGAATATAGTGTATCACCCAAATCAATGTATTACAAACATGTTATTACTCATGAGGAAAAAAGAATAATATATTTAACAAGGGAGTGCAATATTGATTTTATTGTAAATGTTGACTGCAAAAATTTTAATTGATTCTTAGTAAATGTTGGCACAGATGCCGTTAAAATCCAGCATACCAAATTCTGAGTTTGATGATTTTTTGGTGGATTTTCTTATGTATCTGGGAACCTGGTTTTTATTAAGTCATAAATATAGAAACCTATAAAAATTATGCAGAATATTCTATTTTGGTAACCCTAGTATTTACGTCATCGCAAACGTCACAATACGTTATCTTGGCAACATTTTTTTTATCGCCAAAAAAATCAGAATTTGGCATCCTGGATTATACGGCATCTGTGCCTAAATGGTAAGTATTTATATCAGTCTTTCCCAAAGTGGGCGATAACGCCCCCTTGTGGGCGTTTGAGACCTAGAGGGGGGCGTTAAGGGGCCCAGAAAAAAATGGGGGCGTTGACATGGGTTAGGGGGGCGATGGTAGATTTGTAATTTGATTTACTTTATATTTCAAATTTCACTAGAATTAAAACCAACCTACTACACAATAACGAATACTTAGTTTATATTCCTACCCTGTATGATGGTATAAAAACTTAAAAATACTTAACATAGATTTCGTAAATAGACCGCACGCCGTATGCACGTACGTTGTAAAATGACGAAAAGCATACAGCTGTGTAAATGCATGAATTGCCAAATGTGGCAAACATTCCGGGGATAAAGACTAACTGCGGGAGCCGGTGCACTTATCATGTTGTGCTCCGTAGACGTACTGTCCGTGTTCGTTTGCAGAAACCTTCAGCGCTTTTTCTCATACGCCAGGTCTACTTCGAGTTCATCAAAATAGGGTTGAGACAAAAGAGAAATGTTTACTTAACATGCGTGCTACTGAAAAACCGGTCTGAGGAAAAATCCGGCGTATCCATCCATCCCAGCGTATCGCCCCTTTTCAGAATAGAATGGTCGACAGGTGGCGGTTTTGCAATACGAAAATGGACTGTATGTCGTAGCAATCGGCTGGTTCATCGATACTTGTCCTAACTTGCTCAGTACGATTGAGCGTCGAAAGAGATAAACGAGTCTGTGTGTGTTTACCTTATTCCTGTCGGTGCTTGCTGTATTTAAATCCTATATAAAAGCTCGCAATTTTTCTTATATTTTCATTAGTGGTTTCCCTCGCTATCTTTAATCGAGTATTTAAGTTCAACACTTTATTTACATATTTTTTTAAAAAAAGCCATGTCGCAAGCAAAAAAGAAGAAACGGCAATACAGTGCAGAATATATTAAATATGGATTCATAGAAAATTCGACAAACTCATCTTTGCCTTTGTGCCTTCTTTGTTCAAAAACATTTTCAAACGAAGCGATGAAGCCTTAAGGACTTCAAGATCATTTAAATAAAAGGCATCCAGATAAGAAGGACAAAAATGTAGCCTATTTTCAAGAGCTGGAAAAGAAGCATAATGCTCAGTCAAGTATATCAAAACTTTTTTCGATGGCTGCTAAGCAAGATGATGATGGACTTCGAGCTTCATACAATATCTTTCTGTTAATTGCTCAAACCGGTAAACCACACACCATCGGAGAAGCGTTAATTTTGCCGGCGATAAAAGAAGTTATAACTACTGTGCTCCATAAACCGGCGGCAGATATAATTCGAAATTCTTCTTTGAGCTATAATTCTGTGCAAAGACGAATTGATGAAATGGCTGAAAATATTGAAGAGTCACTGTGCAATCCTCTGAAGACTAGTCAATTTTCAATTTGGTTGGATGAGTCCACTTTACCAACTAATGAAGCATTGTTGTTGCCTTACGTGAGGCTCATTAAAGATGAAAAAATATGTCAAGAACTTTTATTTGCTAGAAATTTAGAGACAGACACAAAAGGAGAAACCATATTTATAACATTGTAAAAGTTTTGTGATGAAAAAGGAATTCCCTTGAAGAATATTATATCAACTGCTACAGATGATGCTCCAGCTATGACAGGGTATCAAAAAGGCTTCATGTCGTGCTTAAAAAAACAAAATTCCTGATGTGATTGCTGTACATTGCGTTATACATCGACAGCATTTAGTTGCTAGAAATTTAAGTGAACGACTGTATCAATCATTGCAACATGTCATCAGAGTAGTCAATAAAATCCGAAACAACTCTTTAAATGACAGATTATTTAATCATCTTTGTGTTGCTAATCATGAAGATTTCAACAGATTGATCTTTCACACGGAAGTGCGTGCTAATCTTACACAAGAAGAATATCGGCACACGTGAGTTCCATAATTTTCCCAATTTATCAGTATCCTGCAACAACGATGACTTGCTCGTCTACTGTCAACATTTGGAAAATCTTCACAGTGATTTCATTGAAAGATTCCATGACATTTTGAAATTGGAAATACCAGACTGGGTGTTAGATACTTTTTCAAATGTCAACATAGCAATATCACCCCAGCTGGAAGAAGAACTTATAGAACTGACAACGAACGAGGAAATAAAAATTAAATTTAAAAATGGCTACCAACAATTTTGACTACAAAAGTCAATTCCGCAGTTGTACCCTGGATTGTGGTTGATCGTTCAACAATTTTTGATATCATTCCCATCGTCATATTTGCGTGAAAAAGGATTTAGCACTGTGACAACGCTGCTTACTAAAAGAGAAATCATTTGCAAGTTACCAAACGTGGCGACTTACAACTGTTTTTGAGTAAAATCCCACCTGATATCAACAAACTTGCTAAAAATCATCAAATTCATCCATCCCATTAGATTAGTTTACAAACTAAAATTGATTACCTATCTACACTACATGCTATTAAAATTGCTACACCAAGAAGGAATGCAAATAACAGAACGATATTTATTGGACACATACATTATATTGTAAAGAACAAGTGATTAGACTTACAGGAAATTAGGATGTATAGATCTTGAGAAATCAGGACCCAGAGCAGCTACTTCTGGCTGAAATAACAGCATTTATCCGCCTAGGCATGGAGTCAAACAGAGATTGTATGGCATGTACGGGGATCTCAGTCCATGCAGCTTCAACACTATGCCACAGTTCATCGACAGTAGTGGATGGTGAGTGATGGCCTGCCAATCGCTAGGCAACCATTGACCACACGTTCTCAATTGGTGACAGATCAGGAGAACGCACTGGCCAGTGTAACAGTCGAAGCTGTTCTGTATCAAGGAAGTTCAGAACAGTACGGGCAACATGCGTTCGTGCATTATCCTGTTGAAGCAAAGTATTAGGGAGGCCTCGAAGATAAGGCAGAGCCACGGGCCTTAACACATCGGAAATGTAACGTTCGCTGTTCAAAGTGCCGGTAATGCGAACAAGAGGTGATCGAGACGTGTATCCAATGGCACCCCATACCATCACTCCAGCAGATGGGCCAGTATTTCGATGTCCAATGCAAGCTGGCAATGCGCGTTCTCCACGATGCCTCCAAACACGGATGCGGCCATCATGGTCCTGTATACAGAACCGAGTTTTATCTGTAAAGATGACGTGATGCCATTCCCGCGTTCAGGTTCGTTGCTGATCACACCATTGAAGGCGCTCCTGTCTGTGACGCAACGTCAATGGTATCCGAAGCCATGGTCGCCGTGCAGACAATCCATGCTGCTGCAAACGTCGTCGAATTGTTCGAGCCGAAACTTGTTGCCTTGCAAATAACTCCATTTCTCGTCTCAGGGTTCGCGACGTGGTTGTACGATCCCTTGTGACCATGAGGATAAGATGTCTGTCTTATCCCCGTAGTTATGGGGGGTCGCTGAGATCCTGCATCACGTTCCGTATGATTGTCCTGAACCCATCGATTCCATATTCTGCTAACAGTCATGGGGTCTCACCCGACGCGAGCAGCAATATTGCGGTACGATAAACCGCAATCCCGGTAGGCTATAATCCTTCCTCGATCAAAGTCAGACACGTGCTGATAGGCATTTCTTCTTCTTACACGAGGCATTACAACAACTTTCTTTGCCGAAAACAACGTTGAAACGGAAACTGAATATGAGAAAACTGCTGTCGAATCTCTGGTTTTATACACATTGTAGATGTCGCTACTGTCGCTTGCTTTGTATGAATGCGCTGAAAATCTAATCATTTGCATATCACAGCAAGTTCTACCTGCCATGCAAATTTCACGTGTGTGGTGTGCTGCTTTCCTGGTGTAGCAATTTTAATGTCCAATAGTGTTTATTGTTTCTTTTAATTTGATTAAAATCTATTATTAATATTATAAGTTGCGTTATAATTGCTCTCACTGGTAAAAATTTCTAGTTAGAATGTAAGTTTAAACACCAGAACCGACCAATATAGCACACTATAACTAAATTAATTAAAGTAATGAAATTGTGGTTTTTAAGTTTTAGGAGTGTATAAAAAATGAGGGGGCAATGAAAAATAATTGATTTTCAAAGGGGGCGGTAGAAGAAATAAGTTTGAGAAACACTGATTTATATAAACAAATATATCATTATAAAATATAAATTTCGTTTCACATCTGATCTTAAAAAGGTAAAAAAAGAGAAAAGAAACAACCATTTTTCTTAAAATTGATCATAAAATGCTTTTAATAAACAATTAAAAAATTATTCGGAAAACAGATAGGAGTGTTAGAAGTGATATAACATTAAAGGGTTTTAAGGAGTGTTTCCAGTTAAGCAGAACGAAAAAAAAAATACATTTACGCGTGAATAATACAAAAACACAGTTATTAGTATTTTCGGAGTGATCGTAAGTACTTGTTTTACATATAAAATGTTTGTGGAAATACTTTGCTAACGGCTATTTTATATATATATATATATATATATATACATACATACATATATATATATATATATATATATATATATATATATATATATATATATATATATATATATATATATATATATATAATGCAGTTACTTTTAAAAATAAAATTTGATTTCATGCACTAGAAGATTTATATATATATATATATATATATATATATATATATATATATATATATATATATATATATATATATATATATATATATATATATATATATATATATAAATCTTCTAGTGCATGAAATCAAATTTTATTTTTAAAAGTAACTGCATTATATATATATATATATATATATATATATATATATATATATATATATATATATATATATATATATATATATATATATATGTATGTATGTATGTATGTATGTATGTATATATATATATGATACA
>JAJQOW010001789.1:0-33840 GCA_037975125.1 Latrodectus hesperus | reverse complement strand
ATATTCTTAAAAACGAAAGTAAGAACACTCTAAGTTCGAGACTATAAGAATGTTTATAAGCAGAACAATTCGATAATGTCAATACTTGTAATTGTGTATAATTGTGTCGTCCCCCATTTTTAAATAAAATAATTATTACATTCCAGCTGCTTCAATATAATATACTACAGATTACCTGCAAAAATGTAGTGTGAATGAAAATTATGATGAATAGTTTAATGAAGTGTGTCTTACAAGTAATTTTTTTATCATATTTCTCATTTTGCTAATAAAGTATTAAAGTCATCATTGCTATTAAAGTATATCAATTATTTATAGTAAATATGCTTACTTATAATTGAGGAGGATTACTTTGATATAGAAATTAAATTTTTTTCAGCCGACAACAAGAATATCGTAACTATAAAAAATATTATTAATAAATGCTAGAAAGGATCAATACCTCGGAGTGTGAATTTATTTTACTTTGTCGCAATATTTTAGCTTTGATTTGTTCCTGTAAATAAAAAGAGTCAAATACATTGAAATAAAAAATCTACAAATAACACTGTTTTTTGAAAAAATAAAAGCTAAAATAAAGTATCGTATAAATAAAGTAAGCAAAAATAAAAGTATCGTATAAATAAAGTAAGCAAAAATAAAAGTATCGTATAAATAAAGTAAGCAAAAATATCTTAAGTAAAACGATATAACTAAAAAACAAAATTGTGCTAAAATAGTAGATTTTCCTGCTGAGATATTTAGTTTTTAAACCATTATTTTACTTTACAGAACATTTAAATAAAAAATAATTTTATTACATCGCTTGTTATTTTCTTATAATTTTTTCTAACTGCAGGCACTGGGTGACGAACCCTTCGCCACAACAAGGCCTGAAACTGCTACCCATTTATAGTGTTTTGGTATGCACGTGTGATCCACATAACAGTAACACTACTCGAGCCACTCCACCATATATCTTCTTATAAGGTAGGCTGCATTCATTTATTATTTCAGCAGAAATGACAAGGAAAAAACACAAAGAAAAAGTAACATCCATGCTCGAACCGGGATTCGAATTTGGGACCAACAACTTAGGAGACAGGAGCGCTAACCACTCAGCCATAGGTCGGCTATTATCTTATGGTTTTGTGAGCTAATATGCCAATATAAATTTCAATTGCAAACTAAACAGTAGTCTTAGTTGGTTTTTACAATTTTCGCATTTGTAAAATGTAATTGTATATGCAAGTATAAATTATATGAACGTATTTATAGCATATGGGCATATTCATGGTGTATGAACGTATCCATGGTATATAAATGTATTCACGGTATATGAACGTATTCACGGCACTATGACAGCTCAATGTTATTCAGATGATGCACTTTGACTGGGGACTTTCCCCTTTTTTCTGGGGTGTCAATGTATCAACCAACATGTAAGGTGTACACATCCACGTAGTTCAGCTGCAAAGTGCACAACTGCTTCTTTGGCCACAGTGATCTCCAGATCTCTCACAAATCGAGCATGTTTGGCATATGATTAGACGCCATTTGCAGACCCTGCCTCCTTCAGAAGACGTACCCTGGCGAATGAGTGAGAGTGAATAGAGAGCCATTCCTCAGGACGCCATCGATACTCTCAATGACTCTGTGACTAGGCGTGCTGCTTCGTGTATGGCCATCCACGGTAGTCCTACAACCTATTGATCCAACCCTGTTCTTGCTCTGTATTATGCACATCATTTCGAAATGCAGATCACTTATTGTTCGTTGCTGTCTTTCTCTGGATGACGAGTTTCGTCATTTTCTGGCAACTCCTTCTTGGTGTTGCATTTTCAGAGTCGGGTAGTGTATATATGATAATGATAAACATCTAATAATTGTATGGAATAAAGGCACGAGAAGTAGAACAGTACTGAAAACTAACCAATGAATGTTAAAACAATGTCATAAAAGTTGGAAAAATATTCCTTGCAATCTAAATGTTTAAAGCCAGCGAGTAATTTATTTATTATCTAAAATGTATAATTTGTAGGCACTCAGAAGTGAATAAGGAAGAAACAGAGAAATCTTTTAAAACAGTTATCTGTCTCATATAATATATCGTTGGCCAGTACATTTGTTACACTAAGAAAGTGGCATGCAACAAACGACAAATAGAAGTCTTCAAGCATTAAACGTACAACAATCCTGATAACCCCAGAGAAAGGAGTGTGCATTCATGTTTCTAATAACATTAGTTTTTAAGAATGTACAGAATAGACAATTCAGGCATTACATGCAATGCTTGTGCAATCAAAATATTCAAATATATCATACCACACCATAAAACTAAAAAAATCTATTCGACAGAGACATCAGATGAAAATAATAGGTGAAATTCGTTCCAAGCAATAGAAAATCAATGACCTCTCTAGTTTGCCAGATTATACACGATGTGATGCAGTGTAGCCTCTTTTAGGTTACTCACTGTCACAATTTCCTAGGCGAGCATCTTCACCACATTGGAATTTTTGTCCATTCTGAGATCTAAGAGGAAATATGAACAAAGTTCATCTTCGGCACTGCTGGGTACTTCTTGGCTAAGATTCCAAAATCTACCGATACTTGTATGCCAGAGACTGTCTGAGGCAATGCCTTTGGTCAGTTTTTGCTTTGTTGTATTCAATAGTTTTCTAAGATTTTATTGAGCAAACATTCTGTTGTATTTAATTAAGACTGCTGTACCTTACCTTGCCATTAGGAAAACGAAGCGAATTTTTTTCAAAATAGGATTAATACTGCATTGCAAGCACCAAAGAAAGCATGTCATATAATGTGTATCAGAGCTTGCTGATACACACACACACACACACACACACACACACACACACACACACACACACACACACACACACACACACACACACACACACACACACACACACACACACACACACACACACACACACACACACTATATATATGTGTGTGTGTGTGTGTGTGTATAATATTAGATTATTTTGAATATAATAATCCATAATTTAGAAGCAGTCTGCAGCAACGTGTTAAAGCAGTGAATGCAAGACACAGATGCATTCCATATAGCATTTATTTAAAGGGAAGATGAAATAAAATTATATTGTCCACCTGTAACATAGGTGTCACACTTACCGTGGTAGCAGACGTGTGTGTGTACTGTTCCTTACTGAAGGGGGTTTATAGAGGGAATACTACTGGGTTGTTAAATATATAAGAAATGTCTTATGAATTCTCTAGTACCTATGTTTGAGGACTTTAATATAAGGGTAAAATAAGGGAACATTCATAAATTAATTTATAATTGTATTAAATAGGTTACATTATCAAAGAACTTTTATTATATTATTCTAGCTTAGCTGAAATTTAATATTAAGCTCGTGCACACACACACACACACACACACACACACACACACACACACACACACACACACACACACACACACACACACACACACACACACACACACACACACACACACACACACACACACACACACACACACACACACACACACACACACACACACACACACACACACACACACACACACACACACACACACACACACACACACACACACACACACACACACACACACACACACACACACGTGTCTATTTAATCCATTAAGCAGATTCATTCAAATTCTTGTTTCCATCTAATTTTTTTTTATCATAATCTAGTTCGTTGTTAACATAGCGCCTAAAAACAACTGGATGTATACAATCTATTAAACTGATGTATATAATTAGTATTTGATTGCTGTTGAGTATCTCTTCTTTCAAATTTTAGTAAAAAAAAAAAGGAGATTAGAAAAACAAATATTTTCCAAATATTTTAAAATAATTAATACTATATTTTTAGAAAATTTCGAATGAAATGTCGTTTTATTTGGAATAAACAATAAAAGGTTGTATTAAATGTCTTTTTCTGAAGTCCTGCATACATTGAATTATTTTTTGAGAATTCGTAGGAGTTTCTTGCCGTTCAAAATTTTCCACAGAAATAAATAAATCTAGAAATATTAATTTCTATACTCCGAGAAAATCAACATGATTTCTATTTATGAGTTTTTTCTGGGATTACCCGCTTTATTTGCGATGTTTGTAGAAACCAAGGATTAATAATTCTGCATTAGAGTTTTTTTTTTTTTTTTGGTTTCTCTCCACTCTTTGCTTACCTTCTTAGATTCCTCCAAAAATATAGCTCTCAGAAAAAGATAAGTCCCTAAATAGGAGAAATGGCACATTAATAGATTTTTGGTCTATTTATAGCTTTCTGAACCTTCAGTGATGTTTTCATAGGCATGGTAAAAAGTGGTTTTTTCATTGAATGCAAAGCCTTATATAATAGTGAATCCTCATTGCTTTGAACTATCTAACAAAAGTTTTAAAAAAATAGCTAAAAAATATAGAATTTAAAAATTTTTCTATTACCCTGAAGATATTTTTTGTGCATTTGAAACGGATATGCAAATTTTATGCAGATTATTATAATACAATATAACAAAAAAATTTTAAAATATGTATAAAATTTAGAAACTGCAAAAATACTATCGAATCTTTTTCTTTACATAAACACGCTATTTTATACAAAACGATTATTGAGCATGTTTTCCTACCAGATTTTGGACAGTAAAAATATTTTTATTTTGCCAAAAATATATTTTTCATGCCTTTGCAAATGTATTATTTTACGATTTTTCTTCGATATCGAGACTTTGACACCCTAGAATATCATACTTATTTTCCCCAAGATCATACAATAATTTCCCATTACTTCAATTTCTGTGTTGTTAAATTTTCATGAAAAAAAATTAGATTACAATGGGAAAATGAAATGTGTAAACAAAATCTTTAATATGGAAACTTCTTTTAATGAAATTGAATTTTCCAATATTTCGTTTCCTTATTTAATTTGCTCTTCAGTCAATATTTTAAATGGTGGTACTTATTGAACATTTTTAAAATTTCTTACAGATTTAAAGTATTATTATGCATTCTTCTTCTTCTTCTTCTTCTTAGAATTGGGTTTGTATGTCATTGGGCACCTCTGCTATTATCAGCATTTTGTACCATTAACTCCAAACCCAATGTTTCCTAGTTCCAGTTGCTCGGGTCTCCCACTTTATTAATAAAGTCCGATAACCCTTTAATGGAGTCTAGGTGTAACTCTCTAGTATGGATGATGCCTAAAGTGGTTTATCTAGGGAGGGCAAGAGCCTCGCATTCATAAATGATATGCTCTACCGTTTCCTCTTGCGTATGACATTTCCAGCAGATAGGGTCTTGCTGAAATAGTCCCATCTGGTCAGAGAGTCAGTCATACTAGGGATAACTTCCTGACTTTCACCAGAAGATGGTTTGGAGGTCATTTCTACCTCAAGTGAAGGATTTATTACTGCCCCTTTACAAGACAGCCTCTGAGTTCACTTGTCTTTTTCAGCAAGGTCAACTTCAGAGGCATCACCTGTAGATGCAGAAAGGCTTGTTATTTCTTGTGTCTTTTCAGCCACAAGATAACAATTTATAAGCTCAGGTAATATAAGTCCACCCAGCATTGCCTGAGATACTGGGCAAGGCAAATTACTCTAGAAGTTTGCCAGGCAACTAGAGGCTCCGTTAAGACACCAATACCGCGGTGCCAATTAGCCCTAGGCACGGAACGCATAACACCAGGGTTTACGGGAGCTGGTTCGCGGCCTCGGATTCTATATTCAAGGCTATCCTGTCATGCCTACAGGACGTTCGGTGATCCACCGCCTACCGACGCGCCTGGTAGCTGCTCAGGCCCCAGGATTATGCATTTATCCATTATGCATTATATTTTTTCCGATGAGATAAATTATGCATTTATCTCATCGGAAAAATAAATTATTATTTTTTTATTGTAATAACCAATATTCTCAAAAATTGAACATATTTAAAGGAATTGATGAGGAATTAGAGAATTTATTTAAACATTACGGAAGACGTATATCTATTATTGTGGTGGGGGGGGGAGTACTATTTTAAAAAATAACACAGCTTCCTGTTTGTTTAAAATGCTATTTTGCGCTACGAAATAAAGCCTCACAAGTAGTGTAAAAAATTAAATAAACTGGAGATCATCTGTAAATTGTGCAATTAGTTATGAAGTAATTAAATATTCCTTTTCCCAAATGAGTTAAATTTTGATCGACAACATATCGACACAGCATTTAGCGCGAAAACAATATTTCTGATCAAATAGTAAGGGAAATTTAAAAGAAAAAAATAGTTATAATGTTAGCTTGAACTGCTTTTTTTCCCCTTTAAACATCATTAAAGTTTTCTTTCTAGACTTTTATTAGTCTGCATTCGATACAAAAACTTCGTTATAAAAATAATTAGAAAAAATATCTTTAATCATTATAGAAAGATAATTACTTCATATTATGATGTTTTTAAAGAAGAGCAGTTTTGTTTTTCGATGGAAAATTTAGCTGTTTGTTGATTACTGTTTTGTTATTTTTTAATATTATTTAAGTTCTATATTTTCCTTTAAGGTAGAAAAAAAATATCATTATAAAAAAAAGGTTACTTCGAATGTAACACGAAAGTTTTATTAAATTAGTAACTGTGTTTTTCATTTGAAAACTTCGTTATAAGGATGAATCCATTGTATTGAAATAACTCCAAATTGTTACAGGTAGACAGCAACATTGTTTCCTATTAATGGAAACATGTAGCTTTAGTCTTTAATTCTTGCTGTGTCCAGTGCTTGGCAACTATGATTTTCACCTTTAAACGCTAAAAGTGAGGACAATTTTATATAGTGGGCATATGATCGGGAATTAGAAGCAGTGACCGAGCAGAAGACACCCAGAATTGGCCTGTCGTAACCAAAGGTATCATTTCACATGGAAGACACTGCAACCCCGATATATATTAAATGCCCTAGTCACCATTAGTAAAATACTACGAATCTTTGGTTGAGTAGATATTCGAAATCACTTCCTTCCGATAATGAGAAAAATGCTATTACCAACCTTTAAATATTAATTATTGGCCTTTAAATATTAATTATTACTAGAAGAAATTCGTCATTGGGAATTTTACTTAAGGTTAATATAAGGAAACAGCTACCTTAAGGATGAAACAGCTTAGTATTATTGAGGATATTGTTTAGTTATTCGGTTAAAACCTTCATTATAAAGAGGCAGACATTTCGTACTATTTTAAAAATAATGTCGTAGCTTCAACTTCCCCAATTTTGCTTTCAATTAGAAACCTTGATATAGGGATTATTTCCTTGTGGAGATATTTCAGTTCTTAACAGAGAGACAATTACTTTATTACATATTATTATTATTAAGACCTTCAGTTTTTTTTCAATAGAAAATTCTATTTAGAAGGTTACTCCTCATACACTTCAATATTATTAAAGTCGTATAGTTGTTGTTCGATTAAGAGCTTCATTGTAAGAATGAATTCAATGCAATGAAATAACTTCAATTTGAAATGGAAAAACTATTAATATATCACACTAAAAAAATCTGTTAGTATTGCAGATTTTTTACTGGAAACTGGTGTGAAAGTGGGAAGCGGCTTTTTCCCCGCAGAAAAAAACTGTAATATTTTACAGGAAAAAACTGCAACTTTTTTTAAAAAGAAAGCTAAATTTCAAGGAAAAAATTAAATTTTCACTGATAAAAACTGTGAACAATTAATTATTTTTTGATTGAAAAATATGTTTTCTTGTTGGTAGAACATACATTTTCCCTTTAAGTACTTTTTGGCTAAATGTTATTTAGATACTATTTGTTTATGAAGTAAGTTATACAAATAATGAAATATACTTTTTTAAATATAGCTTAACAATATTTTAACCAATATAATGTCACTGTTATTGGTTGCAAATCTCCAAGTTAATTCCAAATTTTCAGTGAAATTTAATACCCTTTGCAGCTTTGAAAGAGACTGATTTTTTCTTGTTTGAATCCTAGGAACTACGCAGTACCAAAGACAGTCAATTAGTTGTAATTGAGGGATAATGTGGGAGCTGCAAACAGGATTTGTGAAGAGCCACTAAGTCCTTGATGACAAATAAAATTCTCCAAAATTAATTGGAATCACCAGGTGAGGGGCCAGGTGTATTTGGAGAACGTATTGCCTCTCCACCCTTTCTGATTCCAATTGGTGGAGTGCCGGAAATAAGAGTCGAAGAGTGACCCTGGAAGATGGATCTGGAGTTTACTGGAGATCCAGGTGTTGGGGGAAAGCTTGTATATGAATAGCAAGTCTCTGTGGGGGCTGAGAGGTTACTTACAGGAAATAGCGCTCGAAGTACAAGATAGTTCTCTCGCCTTCCGAAATTGCTTCAGTTGAATAGCGTCTATTTGCCCGCTCCCCCAGAAGGTGGAATAAACACGGACGTCAATTGTCAGTGCGATGTCACACCCTTTCCAGGACTGCCTGTATCGACTGACATAGGCGTGAGGGACTGCACTGCTGGCTCCGCCGCGGATAGGGCCATCACAGACGCTGGAATCGGAACTAGGATCAGGAACTAGGAACTAGAGACAAGATCAGACTCTCTATTGAATACATACACAAAATCCGTAGTGGAGAAATGACAGAAGAACAATTCAGCTATTAAAAATCCATAGTTAAGAACTCGCTGAATTAACGGATTTACTTACTAGTTGTCGCAAGAACACAGAAGAAACTGTCGTTAAAGATAGGCCTCTTAGCAGTCTAAAGGCACAGTTACCTTTTGCAGTACCCACGGCAAACAAATTTGATGCTCTAATGGTCGATTTTAGATGAGCTTAACGATGAACACGATCAATATCCACACTTTCACAGCAATCACGCAAGAAACAGAAAAAACAAATGCCGTTAAAAGAAAAATAGAAGATAATGAAGACACAACAAATAAAAAAGTAAGCGAAAATATTGAATTGAAAAATATAAAAGAACAAGAGTTTCAGCAAACAAAAAGAAATTCCAAAATAGCCCCTATTGCCTTTAAAGATAAATTAGTTAACAGGAAGTAACTGCAAGAAACTTTCAAAAATAAGAATATCTGAGGGTATAAGGGAAAAATAACAGGCACAGAAATACTGACACTTAAAATGGAAATCTCAGAAGTGCTTAGAAAGATACAGCCATTTTAAATGAAACCAAAAAATCTTATCTTAGTTTTATCCTACCAGAGGACAAAAATCTAAAAGCGGTCCTTTAAAATTTACCACCAATTTACAAACGAGAAGAAAAATTCCAAAAACTAATATTTGAAGGATTCATAATAACTTACATCACACAAATATCAAAGAAAGTCAACGGAGATAAAATTAATCTACCACTCTACATCTTAATACTCCCCAAAAATGTCAAATCAAAAGAGATCTATAATCTATCACACTTCTTTAATCTGGGCATCAAAGTAGAAGCCTACTGTGGGAGAAAGGCTGTTACACAGTGCTTTCGATGCCAAAGATTCCATCATGTCCAAATATCTTGCCATCGCGCCTTTAAATGAGTAAAATGTGGGGTTGACCACCACCACTCTACCTGTATCAAATCTACAACCTTCAATGCCATATGCGCTAACTGTGGTGAAGCGCACCCAGCAAGTTTTAGAGGCTGCATAAAACTTCCAAAATCTAAACATAATGTTGTACCAGTGGAATATATAAAAAGCAAAGTAGTATCAAGCACTATCTTACATATGACGTATGCAAACATCTTAGTTAATGAAAATGAAACTATAAATAAAGCTAAAGAAACAATAAATGAGGCAAAAAATATTTACAGTGAACTACAAACGTTATAATAAACTACGTTAAAAACTCAGGCATATTTCAACTGACAGCACAGCTCAAAAAATAAAATCAAGCAAAAGCTAAGAGACAAATACTTCAACAGCTGCAACATGAATAGTTACAAGCTCAATTTCTCTCCTATGCACATAGCAACATGGAATGCTCATGGAATTAAAAACAAGCAAACAGAGTTAATAAGCTTTCTGGCTAAGCAAAATATCGACATTATCTTATTCACAGAAACTCATCTAAGACCTTCAATCAAATTCAACATCCAAATTACAGCTTTTACAGGACTGACAGAGCTTAGCATAAAGGAGGGGGTATGGCCATTGCCATGAAATGCTCTTTCAATCTACACCGGGCAGAAATGACAATAGCAGAAGCTTTGAAGAAGCATCGACAGTTGCAAATCTCTATAACAATTTTAAAATAAAAATCACTAGCATGTATAATAAACCTCAAAACCTTGTTAATCCTGAAGACTTTGCAGAAATGTTTCCCTCTAACATCAACGCAATTGTAAGCAGGGACTTATATAGCAAGCATAACTCTGGGGATCTAAAGCCACTAATCAAAACGGAAGAACTCTCTTAAATATTGCTCTTCAGCAAAAATACAAAATTATTGCACGAATAAAGCCCACACACTATGGCAATAGGCAGCAGGACAAAGGAGATATTTTGGATATTTTCATCACAAATATCAAAATTCCATTCTCAGCAACAACGATAGTTGACCTTACTTCTGACCACTTACCAGTTGTAGGCTGCCTCAACAAAAACAATAAATCAACAAAAACAATGACGAAAAATTTATTTCCAAAACAAATTGGCTTCTTTATTATAATATCCTACAACAACAAGTCAACTCAGAAAATAGCAATACAGCAGAAAAGGAAATCATTGAACAAAATAATGAAGAAACAAAACAACAAATAGAAAACAAAATCTTAAATTGAAAATCTAAATGAAAATATAATAAAGGCAGAAGATATGGCAATAATTAAAATAAAATATCACAAATATTATATAAACCTTCCCAGCCATATTAGGAAATACATAAAAGAAAGAAATAGATTAAGAAAACAATAGCAAAAAACCCTAAATCCATATTTCAAGCAACTAGTCAACAGAATGAATAAAAAAATTTAAAAAGATTGTGCGGAATACAGAAACAACTCCTGGGCAGAAAAAAATCGAAAGCATAAACTCAGATAACAATGAAGTTTGGACATTGGCTAAGTAACTTAAGCAGAAGCGCAATGTAAATTATTACCTCCAAGGTTAAAACGGTTAAGATTATACAAAGGAAAAAAATTAAAAATCTCCTCTCTCTCTCTCTACATTATATAAACGATTCCAACAAAATGCTGATATAAATAAAATATTCACAAAAGAAGTAGAAGGAAATGTAAAACATTTTATAGAAAACAATGTTCCTTGCTCAAGTATAGAAGATATAACCTCAATAGTTAAAAGCAATAGTTTAACTATTGAATTAGCTATTGAAGTTTAACTATTGAGGTTATATCCTCTAACTAACATAGAAGATATAACCTCAATAGTTAAAAGTCTGAAAACCAAAAAGGGCTCAGGTGATGACAAAGTTACTAATAACATGATAAAAAATATACTAAGATATTTCCTAAATCTGCTTGTTAAGATTTACAATAACTGCTTCAAAATATCCTATTTGCTCACCATCTGGAAAATTGCTACAATCATTCTGCTTCCCAAGCCTGGAAAAAAATCCAAGAATAGCAGAAAATTATCGACCTATAAGCCTGCTCTCTACATTCATGAAAATATTTGAAAAAATTATATACAATAGAATGAAAATATATCTCGAACTATACTACCTACTCAGCAATATGGATTCAGAAAACCGCTGTCTAGAGTCAAACAACTACTCAGAATCACGGAAATTATCGGTGAGAATTTACATAAAAACCACTATACAACCCTGCTTATGTTGGACGTTTCAAAGGCATTCGATTGCGTTTGGTCTAAAGGCTTAATACATAAACCAATACATCTTCAGATGAATCCAGATATTATCTTAATAATCTAATCTTACTTATGTAACAGATTTTTTTCGAGTTTCTCACAACAAAGAAACATCGCTCACCTTAAGTATAAAGGCAGGAGTACCGCAAAGAAGCATCATCGGCTCTATTTTATATCTTTTTCATATTCAGGACTTCCCAACAACAGAAGACAATAACACTAAAATAGCCTTTTTATGCAGGTGACACAGCAATCCTGGCTGAATCAAGCAATCCCAATTAGCAATTCATAAAATACAGATAGCTAAAAGAAAAATTGAAAATTGGTGCATTAATTGGAGAGTGGCAATCAACGCAGAAAAATCACAACTAATAATATTTTAAAGGAGAAAAAAATAAAATCAAGCTTAGAAATAAAAACAAATTATTCTTGTTCGATAAAGAAATAATGCAAGTAAATACAGCCAAGTATCTGGGATTAACAATGAATGATAAATTGACATATACTAACCACATTAATCAAGTTATCATCAAAGCCACTCTACCATATAGTAGCATTAAAGCAATTATAGGAAAACAATCAAAGTTGTCATTAAAATTAAAACGCCTTCTCTACATCTCAATGATAAAACCTATTATAACCTTTGAATCTCCAGTATGGAACAATATTAGTAAAGCTAATCAACGAAAACTACAAATTTTCCAACAAAAAAATGCTTAGATATATTGAAAACGCTCCATATTATATTAGAAATAAAAATATTGCCAAAGACCTCAAAATAGATGATATTTTAGCACACGTAAATAAATTAAGCAATAACTTTTATGAAAAAGCAAAAAATTGCAAAGCAGTGAATTTCAAAGAGGTCTTCAATTATTAATATTTAAGAGAAGATAAGTATTGACTAATAGCAAAGCATTTTCTTCAGGAAAATGGATAGTTTCTCAATGTATATAGAGTATATAGATTCTATTTTCTATCTTTAGCATAATATTATAACTTAAAAAAGTTCTTATTTCATTTACTCTAACACAGAAATGCATTTATTTTATTTCTTATACAACTATCAATTTAACATAGGAAATCTTTGCTATTACAAATCACGCCTTTCTTAGAATGCTCAATGTTGATTGGAAAATATAACAGTTTTCTAAAACTTTCACTCAAAGATTTTGTGAAGAAAAGCCAAACATTCCTATATGGAAATGCAGCAGCTGAAGGAGTAAAGGCCTTCTACGCAGGCCGAAACTTTGTGAGTATAACAGATCCAATGGGATGGGAGATCTTCGGCCCAGGTGTGGTTTCCCTGAGTCTGTTCCTGTGAGAGTCCCAGAGCACACAAGTCTAAGCGACAGAAAGAGAAGAATGAGTGGTCTTCTGCTTCTGATCACGGAGATTGACGTGAGACCTGGAACCAGAATACCCCGAGCCTCCAGTGCTTTCCGGAGAGGGTTGTCGACATTATGTATTGACTTTCCAGGAATGTTTACCGAGAACGAAATTTCAGAGTCTGTTTCTAGTATCCGTGAGAAGTTTTCCTAGACTGAAAGTGCAGCGAAACATTCCAGAAATTGAAGAATTCATCAATTTTCCTGAAGCCTACAATTTATGAAAGTTGCGGTAAATTATCCTGTAAATTTGGCAATTAATATTTAGTCAAGAATATTAAATTATGTGAGCCTGGTTCTTTAACGGCACTTCTCTCCCCATAATTCAGCCTACCCAGATTGCTACACCAACAAAAAAAATTTGCTAAACATATTTTTCCTTATGTATAACAGTATTTGATGTTATTTGACTGTATAGTTCCATTTATTTTACAAAATATATTTGTGCATCCTACATGAATATACATATAATACGTTTGGATTATAAATATATTTAAATGTGGAATTTAAGTGTAATTTTTTAAAAATAAAAACAGCTTTTATTTTTCTGCCTACATTTATTTTGGAATCATACAGACATCTAGATAAAAAATTAAATATTAATTCAAATCAATAGTACTGTAGTGTGATTCTAATATGCAAAATTAAGTAGTAAAAATATTTCTCGAAAATACGATATTTTACGAAATAACCGAAACATTCAATGCATTGAGACTAGCATTCACAGGTATACAAAACTGCATATTGGTGACTTTTTCTATCAGAGAAGACTGAAATAGAATCTTTAATTGAATTAATTGCAATAACCAATAGAAATAAGACTTTAAATGATTTGCAGAATATAATTCCAATATTATTTAATGCAAAGATAAAAGCATTATTAAAAATGGAATGTTATGCCTTCGTAACATCTTATCAAAAAATGCTGAAATAGAAGTTTCGATTAGAATATTGTGTGAGGAACAACCTATAAGAAGAATGTTTTGATATGATTTGATGAAACGAAATAATATTTGAATAATGAGGAAATAACTATTAAGAAATGATGAATTCGCAGATTTTCTCATGAGCAAATATCTGAAGAGAAGTTTTGATTGGATAAAATGAAACAGCCAAAAAAGTAAATGTCTTGGTGTGATTTGCTGAAATGAAATAATATTCAAAGTAATGAGTAAGACACTATTAAGAATAAAGAAATGTATATTTGTAGCTTTTATTCATGAATAAATCTGTAAGGAGATGATTGATTGGTTAATTTGCAAGAAATAATGAGCAGTTAATTTGACAAAAAGTCGCGAAGTGACTTGCTGAAATGAAATGCAATGAAGAAAGCACTATGAAGAAGAAATTGAGAACTGTAAATGAAGAATTGTAAATTGATAACTTTTTCTTATGGAGAAATATTAAGATATTTGATTGGATAAATTGTAATGACCAATGGAACGTAAGCCTTTATGTGATTTACGGGAAGAAATTCCAAAAATAAGCAATGCAATGAGCAAACCACTATTAGGAATGAAGAACTGTACATTGGTAACTTATTCTTATAAGAAAATAAATAGAATGCTTGATTGGATAAACAGCAATCCTTAATACAAAAAAATATACCTGATTTGCAGAGAAATGCCAATAATATTAAATGAAATGATTAAAGTACTATTAAAAGTGAAAATGTGTGCATTGATAATTTATTTTTATGAAGAATTTTTAAATAAAAACTTAGATTATAGATAAACTGCAACAAGCAATAGGAAGTATCACGTCACGTGATTTGTGTAAAACAAACCCAATACCCTTCAGTGCAATATGTTCAGTATTTATAAGTATGGAACATAATATATTGGTTATTTATTATGACTGAAAAATACTAAAATTGAATCATTAATAGAATAAGGAACAACCAGTTGAACAAGAGACTACATGATTTGAGAAAAGAATTCTAATAACTCTCAGAACAACTACTAATTATACAAAACTTTATTTTGGTAACTACTTACTAAGAATTGCTGAAGTAGGGGCTTTTTGATTAAATATGTTGCAACAATCGACTGAATAAAAATCGTGAAATTATTTACTGAAACAATTTCAGGACTCTATTCAGAAAATTTTACAGTGCAAAACTTTGTTTTGAAGTAAAAGTTTTGCTATAAAAATACTGTTTTGTATATTATTATTTTATTATTTTTACAATTGGGATGATTTCATTTAAACTAATAACTTCATCTTATATTTGGTTTGATAAAGGCATATCCATAAAAGCCGTAATTTTGACATGAAAATTTCGTTTCAGAACGAAACTGCTTCGTTACATGCAAATATTATCACCGCTGTAGCTTTGTTACTCGATTATAAATTTCGTTACAAGGAAACATTCATTTTAAGAGAAGTTTCACAACAGATATGTCGAAGAAATTTTATTCTTCTGTAAAAGATGAATAAAAAATATAATAATTTCGCGTTGTAATCCATCAATATTTAATCGATGGTTAATAATGTCTAAAATTTGCGCAAAATTTCAAGCACTCTTCTTGCTATTTTCTAGAATTATGTGGTGTAAAGCAATGATTCTCAACCAATATGCCACGTCACTATTGAGTGCCACCAAATTCCTAAAGATTGCAGTCAAATTATAGAAATGTATAAAGTAAAAATTAGAATGCTTTTTTATTACGAGTAAAATAATAAACGCATACTATTGTTTTTGTAGTACATATTATATTATTTTATATTACATTCAAAATAATTATCAGAAATTATTTTACACAGTTTATTTTTATAGATCTGTAAAAAACTTTTAAATTTATCTTTTTTTGCGTGGAAAAAAAAACACTTTCAAGATATTTAACGCCCATGTTTTACAAATCTATTTTTTACTATTTCAGTAATATTAATTAAATGAAAAATTTTAATGTTAGCACAAGCAAGGCAATAGTCTTAAGATTCAAAAGAGATTGTTTAAAAATATATAATATAAAAATTATTATAATTTAGAATTTTACCAATTTAAAATTCAAAATTTCAATTCGGCAAGGACGATTTAAACTAATCATAAAGTGGATGTTTTATCATGCCTTTTTTCTTTTGCTTCTTCTGCTGTTCTATTGTCGTCGTGTTAATGGCTTGAATCACTAGAAAACGATTTTTCAAACCGATGCCTTGCTATAATTTTTTTTAAATATATTTGCGATATAAGGAATCGTTTTATTAATAAAATGAGCTCCGACACTATTCTCAGAAATTCAGTCTTGAACTTCGCTTTGTTTGCGGATGAAACGTTATCTGACGTCATGGATATTTTAAACCAATGAGAATCGTAATAAAGTGACGCACTCAGTATCTCAACTGTAAAGAAAGAAACAACCATTTTATGGTTAAGAAAATATTGAAAATCACTGGTGTATTGTTAAAATTAACAAAATTTCAAATGTGTTCTTTACATCCTTATGAATATATTGAATTTTGCAATATTGATTTTAATGCTTAGTGATAATATTCCTTAAAACAATTTAAAATAACTAAAATGTATTAATTTTTATACTTAGATTTTAAACTTAAAAGAAAAAATGAAAACTTAAAAAAATATTACTTAATCTTTTTTTTCAAAACTTAAGAAATATTAAAATATTAATAAAGCAAAATAAGAATTTCTTTATAGTAAACTAAAAAATCTTAATATAAGATCAAGGAAAAAAATCAATAAAAATTGATATAAGATATATAATAATTATATAAATTTTTAAAAATATAATTTATATAAATTAAATGAAGGGTAAAAAACTTATTGATTTTAAAAGTTTCTATGCAGTAGCTCTCCCAACAAAGAAAATCAATTTAAAATATTCTTAAAAAGGTGTAAAAAATTTAGGTTTAGTGTATGGGTATAAGATAGAGTGGAAAAAGTTACGCAAATTAATATTTGAGATAAATTAAGCAATTTTTATATATTTAAAATAAAATAATTTTATATCCATATACATATTGCGTGTATCTAATAGTTTTTAATAAGTGTTTTGTTGTTGTCTGAACTAGCTAGGCTGGCAATAAAAGGTGCGTTACTCCACTCTTCCAACTGAACCGTAATTTGATGTCCGACTTCCTCAGTACACTCATATTATAGGAACCCGTTCATAGGGTTGGCAACCATTCATACAAGGGAAGAAACAAAGGCAGCAGAGAGAAAATACATCCATGCCTGAACCGGGATTCGAACCCAAGACCTCCGTCACTGCCGTGAGACACGCTGTCATCTAGACAGGGTTGGCGTAGGTACGCATTTTAATTTAATAAATAAAAATAGTGATTTTTATGTTTGTAAAAAATTTCTAAAATTTTCTTAATGAATGTTAAGCAATTAAGCATTTTTAATATGTTTTAGTTAAAGTATTTGTACTCCGTAATCTCAAGTGCCTTCGTTAAAAGATGTCTTTTAAAATAGGGGAAATTTTTTTTGTATATTTTTGTTCCGTCGAGACGGAAATATAAAGCTGTAACAGCAGTAAATCCAATTTATCGTCTCATTTCTCCAAAAGTAAACGTGCCACTAATGTGCTCGTTATCAAAACGATACCACTGTGAACACTAACTATTGGATGACAAAAAAAAAAAAGTCACATGCAGGAATACAAAATAAAGAAAAAAGTACTTTTTACTATTCGTAATATTACCGCCATTTGAAATATCAAATTTAATTTTTTCTATAAATACAATTAATAAGTCATTTATAATTGTCAGAAATTTATTTAATAGAAAATATGCGTTTATGTGCTTAAAAGTTTTCAATTAGTGCGATATTTGTAGAGTATATTTTAAGAAGATATTGCATTGTCTTGTGCAAACTGGAAAGGAAGTGTGCTTGGAAAGTCATATGAAAATATCCTCAATAATTATATAAAGATTTACTATATTTTTACTGAAGACAATTTAAATTTTAATGAATATTCGGAAATTATAGTCCCAGATGAAAAGAATGTGTTTGCGTACAAAAAAAATATATATATAACAACCTGTGATATACTTAGACTATTCGAATTCTTATTTAATTTAGGATTTCTCATATTTTTTACTTTGATGGAATAGAATTAGATTTTAATACATTCATATGATGTGAAATATTTGTTACTATTTTTGTTAATAAAAGTAAAATTTAAAACTTTGATTTAAATTCATGTATCACTGTAGCAATATTTTTTTTAAATACTATCATAAAAGTAATTATATTTAATAACAATTTAAGGGATTTTTAATTTATACTATAATTATATCTTCTGGAGTAACTATTGAATGCAATCATAGTTACGGAGGAAGGAATAAAAATTACAAGTATCATACATTTTATTAACTGATGAGGAGAAAAATGTCTGATAATATTAAAGAAAAAATGAAGTCAGCATTAACGGTATGGATTTAAAACAGCAGGCCATATTTGTTGTGATTTATTTATTGATGACATCAAATTTATTTAATCTCATACATCCTGTTTTATATTCCCTGTGGAAGCTATAATATTATATCGTACTCTTCAGAGTGGCCGACAGACTTGGTTGGATATCATTCTCGTTATCAAAAGGTAGTGAGTTCAAATCCTGGCTTAATTAATGGTCCATCGTGTTGACTCAAGGAGTTTGGAACACGTTAAATAAGTCGTGGTCGCAATATCCTCCAAGTGAAATGATACCTCTGAGAGTGTCAATGTAAGTATTGGGTTTTTTTTCTTGGTCGCTTCTCCACAATCACAATGACTCAATCACGCTGCTTTTTCCTAACTAATGGAGTCAAACTCAGGGTAGGTACAGGGCTCCATGCTCTATAGGCTATGCATCAACAAACTAAATTCTGCTTGTATACTGGCTGTTCAAAGATCTTACAAGTTTTGAAAACATCACACATTTATAGTTATTATTGAATTGCATCTGGAATTTTCGAAGCAATTTTCACTAGCTTTCAAGGGATGGGTCTAGATATTAATGAAATGATATAGTTCTATGGTATAGGAAATGATAGGATAACAATGATATAGGTCTAGATAACAATGAAAAAAGACGTTGCAACTGCTAAAGTTCAATCAATATTTTATCTTAAATCATTAGTTCCATTTGAGATCCTGATTTGAGAAAGAATAAAAAAGGTAATCTTTATTAGAAATAATAGAGTACATTAACTGCCAACACAAACTGCATTTTATATTTTCATGCACAACTTCATCATCATCATTTTTATCGTTGCAAATTACTGATATTTAATTAATTCGTGTCATTCCCATAGATGTGTACGTTTCACACACAATTTGTTTCTAAGTGATTTAAACCTAAAATTTGAAAAGTGTGATGATACATATTTCGCTTAGTTTCATATAGAAATTACATATATCATCAATTTCAATTGTAATCTTGACACAATACCGTACAATTCATCATGTCAATTTCTGAATTATTTTGGCGACGAAGAAATGTTGCCAAGTTGATGTAAATGCGAAGTTGTCGTAAATGTGACGTAAATAAATTCCTGAAAAAAATATTACTCATCTAAATAATAAATTTAAATCTGATAAATAAAAAGTTTAAATATATATTTTTAAAATATTAAGATTTAAAAGAAAGAAAATGTATAGAAATACTATAACTAAAATCCAGAAATGGGTCAAACTGTTCGAAATTTCCTCTTCATGACATAATTACCATGATTGCTAAAATAGAATTTTCTACTTTTTTTATTCTTTTACACATCCTTAAATCATAATAAAAACTAGGTTGTCAAATAAACAAGGGATTTCCCCTAAAAATTCACCAAGTTCAGAAATAGACATGATGGATTATACGGCAGTTGTGCCGTAATCTTAAACTGTATATGATATACTAGTTGAACTACCAGACTGTAATATTTTTATCGTACTACAAACAATTTGTTTTATATTATTCTATCCTAAATATAACTCATACAAGATTTAACTAATTTTAAAATGTTGCAAGAAATTTTGTAAACGTTTTACAAAAAAAAGCTCATTCCTTTTTTTAACTATTATGTGTGTCCAGAGAGCTTGTTTTATTTTTGAACGTTTGCCGTAAAACGCAATCAACTAATTTTCAAAAACGTGATGAATAATAAAACAAATTCAGTATGAGAATACAGCTAAATGTGGTAATAAAAGTCTAAATTTATATCTCAAAAAGCACACAATCAATATTTCTTAGCTTTTTAAAACTAGTTGTTAAAGAGGAAATATTTTTCGCAGATTCTTGAAATTTTCTGAGCCGCTGAGTCGGTTAAGTGTAAAACTAATTTTTTAATGAAAATGATTTTCTTTTAATGGACACGTTTTATGATTTGAACACAATATTTATATTTGGTGATTGGTACCTTTTTTTTTCTTTTTAGTAATGGTGTAACTTTTTTATGTCAAATCTAGAGTTTTGTTTTCTTTTGTACATTTTCGATACCAATGTTCAACATAAATTTTTTTAATATGACTGAACTCATAATATATACCGCGAAAGGCACAGCCAATCGGGCTTTGGAGACTGTAAGGTGTTTTATCGGTCGAGTAAATAACCATAGGTCATGTTCACGAGTTACAAGAATAGAAGTTCAGGAAGATTTCCAAGCACCCATCCTGATAAATATATATGAAGAAGGTAGAAGCACAACATTCATTTCCCACAGTTCAGCAGCAGCTGGATCATGCCTGAAATCTGTTGTTGTTGTTAATTGTGACTCTTGGACAAGCTAAGCTCATTATGCCGTTAGCTATGCGAATTTAAGTCAGTAAGTTTCGTCTTTTGCTTAACCAGAGTATCACGAAGGTGAAAGTACGACTTTGCTGCAAACTCTTACGATAGATAGCACCACCAGAGGATCCACTCATTTAATTTTGACATTGGTTTGGAGGGGAAGACAATTTTCTCCAGACCATTACATCCATAGTAACTGCTCAACGACCAACCAAGAAATTTCGATTCCAAAGATTTAACGAGCAAGTATATCACATGTACTCGGTGGGTCTTTGGCGGCATTGGGAATCAAACCTCGCCCTTTCGGACGAAAGCGGATGCCTTAACCACTAGGCTATCATGGCCCTGCCTGGAATCTATCATTGAAAAGTGCTGTATCACCATTTGGCCATAGTATGATAAGAACTCATATTTTGACTACCCATTGGTTATTGCTTAAGGCTATCGTAAGGACCTTAACGTTTACTGTATAGTTGCCTTTTTGTAGACAGTCGACCTATTTACGTGTCACAAAGAAGAAAACACAAAAACTCCCAAGCCCACACACCAACAATGCTGAAATTTGAAATTTTGGAATATCGAATCCGAACACTGCGTGGGATTAACAGTGGTTGGGATTGAATACGGGATCTTATGTACCAAAGAACGCTATTCTACCACTGTGCCTCAATGAGCTCAAAGAACTCACATCAGAAAATGATTCAATTTTTCATATTTAAATTGGGAAAGTGGGGTTCATTTTTGCTCCTTCTATAGAATGTAAACCGCAACGACAGTCAATACCATTTATTTGGAGTTCCGTGATAGAATGGCACTAGTGCAGTGTAAACATGAACTGAAGCCTCACACTCGCTTCGCAAGTAGGCTGCCAGCTTGTTCGAACTTTCGATTTCATTATCGTGTGAAGGACAGAAATAAAACCGGAAAATTGAACTCAAATTCAGCAATTCCAAATCATTTCAGAATGTCGCAAAAATGGAACGCATTTCAATGTTTCCAACTGTTGATTCATTTCGGATAAATTAGATAAATGAAAAAGTTTGACAAATGATTGCATCCACAAGATAAATGTTATTTTTTAAGCAATTCTTATATAGAAGAAATACTTTTATTTTTACTCTTGATGAATTGTTAATATGTCCAGTAACCACAATTCAAGTTTATCAATCGTCAGTAGTAAACAAAACGCAGGTCAAACTCAAACCTGCACAGAAGAAAGAGAATTCATAATAATCACCTGCTTGTCCAGTTTTGATTAATTTACTATTCAGCGTGATGGTATCTGGTTTATAAATATCAGGAGAAGCTTATGCTCAGAAGCTGAAAAAAATGGTGCAAAGTTAAGCTGCTAAGCACAATAGAAATTGTCTGTAAATTATCAGCAATATTATCACATGACCACACAAATCATGTCTCACGAAGCTAACAAATACAACAGCTATAGTGAGTAATACGTCAGCACCCAAAACATTCATCTTCCCTTTTCACAGATCATCAATAGCAACTGGAGTTTGTGCTCAGAAACTTGATGAGAATAGTTTGCAAAGTTTAGACTAAAAACTACAGAAATTGGTCGATTATTCATTAGCAATGTTATCACATGATAAGGGTAAACTATACAAAGCGTGTCACACATCCAGAACAAATTCTACAACATGATACTTATTGGGCATCTACAGTTTGTATCAGATTTTATTTTCAGTGATTATGGTTTCTTTAATTTGAATAAATATTTTATAAAATATTTTAATTCACTCGAGGAAAGATTCTGAAAATTCGAAAGAAATATAAACGGAGAATATAGCTCTCTCTATAGTATACTTCAATCAAGAATATTCGTCGAAAAGTCGGATTTATAACGCAGTCTAAACACGATGTGACGTGGATGAAACATTATCTGACGTCATGGATAGTTTAAATCAATGAGAATCATCATCATCTTCTTCTTCTTCTTAAAATTGGGTTTGTATGTCATTGGGCACCTCTGCTTTTATCAGCATTTTGTACCATTAACTCAAAACCCAATGTTTCCTAGTTCCAGTTTCTCGGGTCACCCACTTTACTAATAAAGTCCGATAACCCTTTAATGGTGTCTAGGTGTAACTCTCTAGTATGGATGAAGCCTAAAGAAGTTAATCTAGGGAGGGCAAGAGCCTCAATTTCGTAAATGACATGCTCTGCCGTTTCCTCTTGCATATGACATTTCCAGCAGATAAGGTCTATCTGAAACAGTCCCATCTGGTCAGAAAGTCAGTCATGCTAGGAATAGCTTCCTGACTTGCCCCAGAAGAAGATGGTTTGGAGGTCATTTCTACCTCAAGTGAAGGATTCATTGCTGCCCCTTTACAAGATTGCCTCTGAGTTCCCTTGTCTTTTTCAGCAAGGTCCACTTTAGAGGCTTCACCTGCAAATGCAGAAAGGTTTGTTACTTCTTGTGTCTTTTCAGCCACAAGATAACAATTAAAAAGCTCAGGTAATATAAGTCCACCCAGCATTGCCTGAGTTACTGGGCAAGGCAAATTACTCTAGAAGTTCGCCAAGCAACTAGAGGCTCCGTTAAGACACCAATACCGCGGTGCCAATTAGCCCTAGGCACGGATCGCATAACACCAGGGTTTACGGGAGCTGGTTCGCGGCCTCTGATTCTATATTCAAGGCTATCCTGTCATTCCTACAGGACATTCGGCTATCCACCACTTGCCGACGCGCCTGGTGGCTGCTCAAGCCCCAGGAATGAGAATCATAATAAAGTGATTTAGTCAGGATATCAACTGGTACGAAAGAGACTAACACTTTATGGTTAAAAATATACCCAAAAAACATTACCAATAGTTCCTAAAGATTATGTATATGGGAGCAATGTAGAAAGTACACTTAGGGGTATGCGTTTTGTTAATTACAGGAATAAGAATGAAAAACACCTCAAAAGGAATCATAGAAAAACAACAGTTATTATTAACAATGGGGTTTTCGTTTATTTCTTATATTACTATCTCTACAAACACGCTTCTATTTGACGCATAAACAAACACATATATTTAAGAGATAAACAACCACTTAAAAAGCAATATAAGGAAATATTACAAGTAAAAAAATGAAAATATAAGTCAAAAATTAAAAATATAAGACATGTATTTATAAAAAGTTTCCATTTTTGTTAATGTTTTACATTACTTCGATCCTCGACTTTTGCTCGGTGCATCTTTCACTCGAATACAGAGTTTCTGATTGCAATTCCCATTGCTGACAACAATTCATATTTTGTTCTTTTTACTGATTCTTATTGGGCTTATTTCAGCTGTAAAAACGACACCAATCATCTCGTATTCCTTATTTTTATTATTATATTTTTTATATATAGTGAAACCAATTTACTAAAACTTTTATTAAATTAAGAGTATATCCAGTTGAGACATGCATGTGTAGAGACAGGTATACCAAACAACGATAATTTCATAACCTTTGGAGAAAATAAACTCAGCTCTATATTGATCTCATTCAACGGATAAAATTAAATAAAAGAGATAATATAAAAAATTGATCAGTGTTTGGAAATTTTTTCTTTAAGTCAAAAAAAACCTAAAAGTTTAAGGTAAATGTAAGGATGTTTGTGATATTAACTAAGTAAACTAGTTGAAAGTGTCCATTAAATTAGAATTATGGATTCATATGCCCTTAGACTGCTCGTAGCTGAATTAAATCCAAAAGTGAGACAACAAGCATTTGAAATGAAAAATTTAATCGGATACCGATAGCAAAGAAATTTTTTTTATTTGAGGCTTCAAATTGATTACTCTTATTATGAAATCCACACTAAAATATTAGTACCACTTTTCTGCACGCATTTATACATACACTATTTCTATCAATCTGTTCTTTTTATGAACAATTAACAAATGTAGCAGGGCCAAACAACATAAATTCATCTATTTTTTATTACGTTATTTCTAAAGCTGGAATCAGAAAACATTTTACAGCATGATAATGTGCCTGTCTACATATAAATAATGTAAAAAAACATTCCGCAAAACACTACACACACACACACACACACACACACACACACACACACACACACACACACACACACACACACACACACACACACACACACACACACACACACACACACACACACATATATATATATATATCATAATTTCATTTTCCAACATGCTTTTGTTGTTTTTTTAATCCTATCTGGTTAGCCATTGGTCCGTATCAGATCAATATAACCATGAGCTGATAACAAGTCCAAAACAAGACGTGGACTTCGAAACAAGTCCTTTTTTCAAGTCCTAAACAGGAAAGCACATGATCAGGGGTAAAATGTGTGAATTTGCATTTCCTATGTGCACGAGGAAGATCTTGTTCCCTTGGTCAATTCTAAGACATTTCAGGTGTCCATACATTTTCCAACATATTTTAAATTTTACTGTAGATTTCAGATTTTATCAATCATTTTAGACATTCTTCAAAATATTGTCAGATTATTTTTAAGAACAAAATGTTTCATTTGTTGTTGTCTTGTGCCAGCCTAACTGGCATATGTGGTGAGCGGCTCCACTTTTCCAACCGAACAGTAGTTTGGTGTGGAACCCGACTTCCTCAGTACACACGTGCCCTAGGTACCCGTTTATATGGTAGGCAACCCTTCACAACCCATTCATACAAGGAAATGACAAAGTTAAAAGAGAGAGAGAGAGGGGAGAGAGAAAGTACATCCATGTCCGAACCGAGACTCGAATCTTGGACCTCCTTACCAACTCTTCTTCTTCTTCTTCTTAGAATTGGGTTTGTATGTCATTGGACACCTCTGCTTTTATCAGCATTTTGTACCATTAACTCCAAACCCAATGTTTCCTAGTTCCAGTTGCTCGGGTCATCCACTTTATTAATAAAGTCTGATAACCCTTTAATGGAGTCAAGGTGTAACTCTCTAGTATGGATGATGCCTAAAGAGGTTAATCTAGGGAGGGCAAGAGCCTCGCATTCATAAATGATATGCTCTGCCGTTTCCTCTTGCGTATGACATTTCCAGCAGATAGGGTCTTGCTGAAATAGTCCCATCTGGTCAGAGAGTCAGTCATACTAGGGATAGCTTCCTGACTTTCACCAGAAGATGGTTTGGAGGTCATTTCTACCTCAAGTGAAGGATTCATTACTGCCCCTTTACAAGACAGCCTCTGAGTTCACTTGTCTTTTTCAGCAAGGTCAACTTCAGAGGCATCACCTGTAGATGCAGAAAGGATTGTTATTTCTTGTGTCTTTTCAGCCACAAGATAACAATTTATAAGCTCAGGTAATATAAGTCCACCCAGCATTGCCTGAGATACTGGGCAAGGCAAATTACTCTAGAAGTTTGCCAGGCAACTAGAGGCTCCGTTAAGACACCAATACCGCGGTGCCAATTAGCCCTAGGCACGGAACGCATAACACCAGGGTTTACGGGAGCTGGTTCGCGGCCTCTGATTCTATATTCAAGGCTATCCTGTCATTCCTACAGGACGTTCGGTGATCCACCGCCTACCGACGCGCCTGGTAGCTGCTCAGGCCCCAGGTCCCTACCAACACTCAGGCAAATGTTTCATTTCATGTTTGTATTTAAAATAATATACTAAGAAATAATTAAATAGAAACTGTGTAGTTATATATAATTTGTTTCCAATAAAGAAATTTCTTTATTTCAAAACTAAAAAAAAATAGTTCATTTTGCTTAATTTTACATCAATTTGGAAACAGAAGAAAGGGTTATGAAAATGATAGAAATATTGCAAGATTTATGTAATATGTGAAGTCATAACTGTAATTAAAGTGAAAAATATTTTATAAATTATTGATTAATAAATCAATTGAATGCATGTTTCTCTTATTTTTTTTGTCTAAAGTATATCATTTAACAATCATTCGTTTTACTAAATGTATTAATTCTTTCTTTGTTTTGTTTCAGGCTTTTAATTTTACAATGTAATTAATTATTTTCAGTATTTTTTGTTTCATAAAAATGTTAATTTAAAAGTCTTGTTGATTTGATATTTAGTGAATTATATATAGTTTTTTCCGAAGAAATTTAATGCAATGAAATAAAACTAAGATGGTTTCCTTTTCCTGATTTTCTAAGCATAAATAAATATAAATTAATAAGTTGCAATTTCTTAAAATGTAAGAAAATCCGCAAAAATATGTATTTGTGTGATCGAATTTCATAAAAAGAATGTTTCAATTTCAATAATTGCATTACTGAAAAACTTTTCATTAAAATGATTTGGAATATAAGGTAAACAAAAATTTTCTACTAAAAAATTTCAGGAAAAAGGTATTATATTTTCCAATAGTTTATAATCTTGTAATTTGATTATTAAAAAATAGACAAATTATTCATTTTAAAATTTTATGATTGATAAAATGTAAGAAAATTCTTGCATAAAATTTGATACTTCAAATAAGAGTTTTAAAAAAATAATATTCTTTTTTTTTACTTATATATATATATATATATATATATATATATATATATATATATATATATATATATATATATATATATATATATATATATATATATATATATATATATATAGGTTCAAAAACAAAAAAATGATTATTGATTTAAATAAATATATTTCATTATATTTTCATATCATTCTAGTTTTAGAAGGATTTAAATTAATAAAAATAAAATGGCTCAATTTTTAAAAGGAAAATTTAGAGGATATTTCATTTACAAGACAATTTATGTTTTATTTGTTAAATTTTGGCAATTCTATTAAATTTTATTTCGAAATAAATTCACATTATATCCATTAAATAATTATTAAATAAATTTTTTATTATTTGGTATTAATATAATATATTTATTTAGGAAATAATTAAATTAACCCAATTTATTAAAGCAAACTGATTTAAGTCATATGAAATGATTATATTCAATTTAATTATAGATTATACACTGGTGGAAATGCAATTAAAGACACTCAAAAATTCATTATTTTTCATATAAAAGTGCATGATATTTTTTTGAATTACCTTTATTTGAATCACATTTTTAGTTTTCAATTATTCAGCGTAAAAAAAAATTTGCAAAAAAAAAAAAAAAAAAAAAAAAAAAAAACTTAGTGAGAATTTAGATCATTTAATCAAAAAATCAGAAATTTTGACTGGAAATGCAATTAAAGACAGTTGTTGTTTTTCGAACAAATTTATTAATTAATAATGATTGACACATCCATTCTGTACAATTACTTCATGCATTCTATTTGTCATCGATTTCACAAGATTTTGAAGGTAATTTAATGGCGAATTTGACCAAACATCACGAATTTTGCCTTTTAAGTCCCTTACTGACTCAAAATGGCCATTTTCGAAAACT
Source organism: Latrodectus hesperus (assembly GCA_037975125.1). NCBI lineage: Eukaryota > Metazoa > Arthropoda > Arachnida > Araneae > Theridiidae > Latrodectus > Latrodectus hesperus. The sequence continues at coordinate 5,554 of JAJQOW010001789.1, read as the reverse complement.
TTTTGTGTTATCAATCCCCAGATATTTTCAATAGGGTTCAGATCGGGACTTCTAGCTGGCCAGTCCATAACCTTGATGTTTCGCTCCATGAAAAAGAATTTTGTTGCTTTAGAGTTCTGAATGCTTGCATTGTCTTGTTGAAATATCCTGGAATCTTCCTCCATATCTTCGTCATAATTCAACAGAACGTTATCTAGTACTTCAATATAATTGGAGGAATTCCTTTTAGATGTGATCCAACAGCTGAGGATTGTTCCATAGCTCGAGAAAGCTCCCCACACCATCAATATTCCTCCACCAAAATTGCGGCTAACTGAAATCTCCTTTTTTGGCTCCTATGCGATGCTATTAATACTTGTTTCGATCTGGTCCATTTAAATTATACATTTCCTCATCACGGAACACCACATTGTTCCATTCAGAGTCCCAATTTGCATGTTGTTTTGCAAATTCTAAATGAGCCTTCTTATGCTGAATACTTAAGAGAGGTTTGCGATGTTTTTTCGCCCATTTAACAACTCCAGATTGACTGATTATTTGTCTGATTCTTCGAGTTGTAACAGATAGGCATAAATCTCTTCTAATTTTAGTGGAATTTACGTTAGGTCTTATTGCCTCGCGAATTATCTGCCGCTTTTGACGGTCACTTAATTTACTACAAATACCTTGACGCCTCTTAACTCCATACATATCACCTAGATTTGAAAAATTGCACACAACAGTTGGAGAGCGATTAATTTTCTTTGCAGTTGACCCATTTGAATAGCCTTCTTCCTTTAAAAATCGAAATTTTGATCGCTCTTCTATCGAAAGCCCGATGTTATGTCCCATTCTGTAACTACCTTTGAATAATAAGTGTTTGAGCCCCAAGATGTTTTGAAATATTTAGTATTTAACACACCAGATCTTGGATCTTGGATCTAATATGTTTTACGAAGTGTCGGCCTGCATAGCAGGCACTTTACTTCTTCATCTGTAGTAGCTCCATGAGGAGAAAAAACATGTCTTTACTCACGGAGAGCGCTAGCCTGACTGCGTGTAATAGCCAATCAGCTATGAGTGTTTCATAACTGGGCGTGGTTACCAGAAATGAGAATTTTCAATGTCGAAAGAAAACATAGATACAAGTTTGCATGATAATATTTAGAGTTCAAAAAGACAAAATCGGAGATAAATAATTCCGGTTATTAATACAAGTAGGTGAAAATATATACACTATATACACTATTTACATTTATCTCTTTCCTTAAGAAAATATCTCGCTCTTGGTCTATATTTGCAGTCTTCTGCAAGATTTGATATTTAAAAATTTCGTTGAAGTTTGCTGCTTCACAGTTCTGAGCTTTTTCAAAAAATTTATTATTTAACTTTCTTATATGTTCGGCTAGATCGTCTATTTTTAAATCTTTAGCTATATTTTTATTTCTGATAAAGTATGGGGCGTTTGTAATTTTTTAATATTTTGTACTGAAAACTATTAATTTTCCTTTTATCCATTTTGTTGTTAAAGTTCCATACTGGGGATGCATATGTTATAATTGGTCTTATCATTGAAATGTATAGAAGTCTTTTAAATTTGAGCGAAAGGTTTGATTTTTCACCTATAATTGCTTTTAAACACCCATAAGCTTGTGTGGCCTTAGTGATCACATTGTTTATATGTTTTGTTCATTTCAAGTCACTCGTTAATGTAATACCCAGATATTTAGCAGAGTATACTTTTGGTATTTCTCTGCCAAATAAGATTAGTCCATTTTTATTCCGGTGTTTGAATTTATTTCTCCTATTTCTTTTAAACAGAATCAGTTGTGATTTTTCTGCATTTATTTTAATTCTCCAATAGTTGCACCAGTTTTCTATATTATAGAGCGAAGATTGTAGTTTTTGTATTGCATAATTAGGGTTACTTGATTCAGCCAAAATGGCCGTGTCATCAGCGTAAAAAGCAATTTTTGTTGTTTCATCCATGGGGAAGTCATATGTGAAGAATAAGTATAGTATCGGCCCAAGGATGCTTCCCTGGGGTACACCAGCATTTATTTTTCGCGTTAGTGATTTTTGGTTATTTTGCGTGACTTGAAAATATCTATCTGTTAAGTATGAATTTAGTAGCAAGATGATATCTGAGTCCATATTGATATTAATTTTTTGAATAAGTCCTTTGTGCCAAACTCTATCAAACGCTTTTGATACGTCGAGCATTACCATGGCAGTGTATAAATTTTTGTGTAGATTGTCACCAATAATTTCTATTATTCTAGTAAGTTGTTTAACCGTCGATAGATTTTTCCTGAATCCATACTGTTGATTTGGTAGCAAATGAAAGTAGGGTTTGATTCTGTTATAAATAATTTTTTCAAATATTTTACCTATTATAGGTAGTAAGCTTATAGGTCTATAATTTTCTGCTTTTCTGGGATCTTTGCCTGGTTTGGGAAATAATATTATGTCAGCAATTTTCCAGATTGTAGGGAAGTAGCAGTATTTTAGACAGTCATTAAAAATATTTACGAGTTTTGATAGATAATCTTTTGGTAAGTATTTTATCATAGAGTTGGAGATTTTATCTCCTCCTGGTGCCTTTTTGGTTTTTAGCTTCTTAACAATTTCTATTAACTCTTCTACGTCTGTAGGATTTATTGTTGCTTTTGGTTGATTATTATTTATAAAATTGTCCACGTTATGTTCAACATTTTTAGTAAAAGTATTGTTTGTATCCGGATTTGGATTAAATTGGCTGTATAACGAGTTTGAGAAAATTTCAAGTTTTTCTTCATTTGAGTAAACATGACCGTTTTGACCTTGAAGCCTGTTATTTTGAGTTTTCTTCCTTTTAAGTTGCCTGGCAAAAGTCCAAATAGAGTTGTTTTCTGTTGTCAGTTTTTCGACTTTTTGTTTCCAGTTTTCATTTCTGATTTCGTCACAAAGTTTTTTAATTTGTTTATTCAATTTATTCACTTTAGTTTTGTAGTGAGGGTTAAGGGTTTTTTGATACATTCTTCTAGTTCTGTTTCTTTCTTTTATTATTTCTCTTACATTGCTGGGAAGCCTTAGATAATTTTTATGATATTTTACTGTTATGGTTGCTGTATCTTTTGCATTTACTATGTTTTCAGTGAATATTCTTATATCCTCCGAGATTTTATTTTGCATATTTATATGTGTTTGATGGTATTCTTCATTGTTGTTCCAGTATTGATCCTGTAGAATGTTGTAGTATAGTTGCCAGTTTGTTCTGTACAGATATTTTTGCTCAATTATTTTATTTATTCCCAGACATCCAATAACTGGGAGGTGGTCTGAGGATAGTTCATTTAATGTATTAGCTGAAAGTGGTATTTGGCTATTGTTTAGAAAGATGTCTAATATATCTCCTTTATTTCTATAGTCAAAATGCGTTGGTTCTATTGGTGCTACTATTGTATAGTTATAGTTTTGTGCAGCGTTTAATATTGTGGTTCCATTTTGATTAGTAATTTTACATCCCCAGTGTATATTTTTACTATTTAGATCTCCACCTATGATGGTTGGAAAATTGGTTGAAAATATATCAATAACGTTCTGTGAAGTTAGTATGTGCTGAGGTCTATTATAAATGCTCGTAAATTTGATATTTATTTTGGGTTTAAAGGTGACAATTATAGAAGTTTCTTCATAACCATTATTATTATTGTTGCTGTAAATCGTTGAGTTTAATGATCTTTTAATTGCTATGGCTGTTCCACCTCCTTTGTGGTGAGCTCTATCAGTTCTATATACGTTGTAATTTGGTATGTTGAATTTGATTGCAGGCGTTAGATGCGTCTCCGTGAGTAAGATTATGTCAATGTTATATTGATCCAGGAAGTTTATGAGTTCTTGCGTCTTTGGTTTAATGCTTTGTGCATTCCAAGTTGCCACTGTGAGTGGGCTAAAGCTTTGTTGGTTGTTACTCATTATTTGCTGTTATTGTTCCATTTTGTTGGGCCTCCATGGCCTCGTTAAATTTTTTCAATTGAGCAGTTAATTCTAGGATTCCTGAATTTTGCACATAATTTACTAGTAATTTTAGCTCATTTGCAATTGATTTTGCTTCATTTATTGATTCCTTTGTTTTAACTATTGTGTCGTTTTCTTGAACCAGTACATTTGCGTATGTTAGTTTGGGGTTTGAACTGGGTACAATTGTACTTTTTATATGTGCATTTAGATTTTGTTTTCCTTTTATTTTGGGGAATTTATTACATCCCCTGAAACTAGCAGGATGGGCTTCGCCACAGTTGGCGCATTTCGCAGGTGTGGTAGTCGGCTTAGGACAATTTGAATGGTGATGGTCCCCTGCACATTTCACACACTTGAAATTGTGGTGACATGAGGTTTGTGCATGAAAGAAGCCTTGGCATCTAAAGCACTGCGTTACTCCTTTTCTTCCTTTGTATGTTTCTATTTTAACCGCTAGGTTAAATATGTGAGACATATTGTAAATGTCTTTTGATTTGTCATTTTTAGGGAGGGTAACAATGTATAGAGGTAAGTTGATTTTGTTCCCGTCAACTTTTTTGGTCATCTGGGTAACATTGATTATTTGAAACCCCTCTTGGATTAATTCTTGAGTTATTTCTTCTGCATCATAGTATGGCGGAAGGTTGCGTATGACTATTTTTAGATTCTTGTCTTCTGGGAGGACAAAAGTATGGTAGGTGGTTTTTATTTCGTCTAAAGCTGAGGTGACTTTTCTATGTGTTTCGGCATTATCCACTTTTAATGTTAAAATTTCAGTTCCCATCATTTTTCCTTTGTAACCTGATATATTTTTTGATTTGAAGAGTTCCTGTAGATTTTTCCAATTAATTGTTTGGTCTTTTATCACTATTGGTGGTATTTTAGTGTTCTTTTTGGCTGGTTGGAAGTTTTGAGCATCACTCATTTCATTGTTATTATCTGTGACTTCATTAGATTTTTTGTTAGAGACATTAATTTTTTCCTCAATTTTTCTTTTGATGGCTAACTTAGGTTTTAAGGTTTTAACAGTTTGGCTAAGTTCCGGGTAGTCTTCATTTTCTGATACAATTTCGACATCATCGCAGTCGCTTAGGACTTCAAATCGATTATTAGTTGTAACAGAGAATGGCGGTGGCGCATTTACATTAGTTTTTGGAGTATCCCTATATTTCGAGGTTTTCTCCCTTTGGTAACTCGCAAGGAGCTCAGTTAATTTCGTCAGCTCGATGCTGTGTATTCGCAGTAGTTCTATTTCACTGTCCGTAAGTTCCTCATTACTAATCTTCTGAATATATTCGGAAGTTAGTCTAATTTTATTGCTGATGGCCCTCATCCCGATTTCAGAGTCATGTGAACTTAAGTCCGTAGCCTGAGGGGGAGGGTTTGGAGGTGAAACCTCCATCTGTCCGGTGGACTCCGAAGAGTCCATGCAGTCCAAGTCAAAACACTAGAAAACTTGCCCCTTGTGTTGGCACCGTAAGGTATCCGGGGACTTATACTTACAAAAGTCACTATCTCCGTTGATGATGATCTTTGAGAAGCTTGAATAAGATGCCTCTAAGAAAGACAGTCT